>CAJHQQ010003337.1:0-45871 GCA_905132885.1 Moricandia moricandioides
CTGAAGTACAATAGTTTTGTTGGAATTTTCTTTTAACTTTTCTTTTCTTCTTATTCTTGGTTTTTAATATGCGTTGCATTATAATTTTGATTTTCTGTGGGTATTGTAAATTGTTTTTGGTAGATATTTCATTTTGTTGGTTGAAAATTTATGGGACCTAATTATGATATGTCTAACATATGCATGAATATCGGCCACTACTCCTTTTATTTTAATAATAATAATAAATTCTTAAAATACTATTAAGCATTCTTATTATTTTTTGGGAAAAAATTCTTCCACGTTAGAAAAAGATAGGGAAAACAATCACTCGTCAATATATTTTCATCTTCGGTTCATGTATATATAGCTAACTTGGAGACTTCATCAAATGTAATCTGACAAAATCTGTGACGTCTTTGCATTTCTCAGGACTCGATGAAAAGTAATCTCAAATTACATTGGCCGATGACTTTTAAGAATAGCTTGTTTCCTCCATTTGTTCCAACCACTCTCTAGTTCTTGGAAGCATCTTTCACTCAAAGCTAGCATATAATTTCAACAAAAGTATTAGTAAACGAACAAGACTCAAATATAAATTGATATATTAATTGCAACAAAATTAAATTGCAACAAGCATAAAGTATCAAAAGTTAAAAAAAAAAAATAAGCTTGGTGTCAAGAAGTTTGCTAACACAATTCAAGTAGACAATCTGGTCATGTTTTATATCTTAACGTTGACAACATTTGTTTAGGGTGGAATAAAAATAATGGATGCAAATACTATACTTGAGCTTCTAGACTTCCAATATTCTTACTTGCGATTACCGAAAGAGTGTAATTATTATTAACAATATATTTCTTATATAGCAATAACAATATGCAAAAACCATACTTTCAAATGTCAAAATAATATACTGGTGTAGAGTGACCTTGATATATACATATCTCTTACGTAACTGACTAACTTCTAAACTTCATATCTAAGCTATACTAATCTATCCAAAACCTTGTCCTCGTTAGAAATATCAACCTGCATCACATGGCTTCGATTTTTACCCTTTGATAAGGCTTCAAGCTTTTTGATGTTCAAAAATAAAAGATCATAAGGCTTCAATGCTAACTCTGCCTTTTTCAGATTTCTATGGCTGCTTGTTCCAAAGGTAAATGTTGACAATGCCTTATTTTACTCTAAATCTGAAGCAAACCGAAAGAGAAACGTGAAGTAAAGTGGAAGACGCATATTAGCAAATAGATATGTAGGAAGAATAAATTTGAATTAGCATACTATGAATCTTTAAGCTTTTTTTTTTACCTTGGTTGCATTTTTACCAAGTGTGTACCGTCTTAAAGAGTCTTATAATCATCTCAGGTTTGAGTTATCGGTGGACAGCACTTTGGAGATGACAAAATGCACCCACATTCAATATTTTTATTATAAAAATTTTTCCATTCTCCTATGTGTACTTCCCGCCTTTGCACATAAAACACACCACCAAGTTCAGTATATAACAAACAATCCTACGTCTCAAGTGTAGTGTCCCCTTACCTTGAGAGTCTTCTATCCAAAATCTCTCATTCTTTGCATAGTCCAAAATAACAAACTACTTGTTTAAGACTCTCTAAGGAAGTCTAAGCTAAAAGAGAGCTTACTCCATCACAATATAGAAATCATCATGATCCTCATCATCTTGATCCTCATGTGCAACATAGAAATGAGAAGATTATCGTGACCCAAAGTTTTCACTATCTTCACTTCACTCCTCTCATTTTTAATGGCAATAACTGTTATAATCTACAAAAAAAATTACAAACAATCTAACACATCTCATAACTACCACATAACTAGAAGACATCAAATAAAAAAACACTAACCTTTGCTCTAAGAATAACATTAACAGCGACTTGTTGTCCTTTGTTATCATATTTCTTAAACTTAGCATACGGCCACGCAAAACTTCATAACCAAGTTCGTACCTACTAAAGAAACTCTTGGAGAATCAAAGCTCTTATCCAAACCCACTCTGCCTCCTTCTGCTTCATGGAGCTGTGCCGCTTTGCGATGATGCGCTTAGCCGGAGAAGGAAGAGGAAGCGGCCGTTCAAAGAATCTCTTCGGTGTGGAGTTCACATTACTCACCGGAGATCTCGCCTGATGTGAGAAAGTCTAAAGGTAAGAAAACAATGGGCTTGAAATGTTTTTAAAAGCCTAAACAGAATTCTTTGATAAAGCCTAATTTATTTAGATGACACATATCATTTTTTGCTCATATGAAAAGATAAAACTCTACTTTATTATATAAGATACTCAAATATTGTACGAATATTATTATTTTCTTTCCAACGATTTTAAGGTATTATTTTTGTTAGCTATAAAACACAGAAAAACTGAATGGATTAATTTTTTTATTTTTTTATGACTTCAGGTCTCACCGTTATTTATTTTGTATCTCTATAATACTTTTGAAAATTTAATCTTGTACTATTGGTTTGTCAAGACTTTGGTATTCAAAAGTTTGATTGCAGCTAGTATAGATGAATCTTAGATTGTCGTTAGCCGTTGGACGATATTTTTGGAGAAGCATCGTATTGCCTAAGTATTTTATGGTTATAAAAATTTGCTTGACGTTTCAGTTGTTAAAAGCGTTTTTATTTTTTAAAAAATGTTGGAGTACACTAAAAGCTTTAATATATGGAAGTATACGAGTATATACATCCTTATTCCCTTCCATTTCTTACGAGGTAGAACAGTTAACCCTATCTTGTAATGGGTTTCTTGTGTACTCTTCCCAGATTAAGGTGCTTGGTAGTTTCTGTTGGTTTAAGGATGAAAGTGAGATTGCGATGTTGGCTCGATTTTAATACAACTCATTGAGACAATGCTTAAAGCATGGGTTGGTTTTAAGATGATGAACATGTCTTGATTCCTATCTTTCTTTAACTGCGTTAAGATGAGAGAGTTTGTCTCCATCTTGGACTTCATCGAAGGGAATGAAAATGAGAAATTATCTTAACAAGTTTTGCGAGTTTGCGTATGAGATGTCGAAGTATCGGTGCGGCGACATGTTAAATTGTGGAGCCATAAATGCATATTCTTGAGGAATAGCGTCTTGACACGTAGTTGAGTATGACTCATTGCATCTCTTGTCAAGTTTTGTGGACAGCTACGATATTGCTTGGATTCATGCAGTTTCGGTTTTGAGATCATCGATTTTTGGAAGTATTGTTTAGTTCGGCAATCGTGAGTTTCTCTTGATGAGCTTGTGTAGATCCCTCGTGAGATTTTTTTGAAAAAAAAAAAATAGTCGGGGACTAGCAGTGTGATTTCAAGTGCGAGTAGACGCCTTCAGAGTTGTCTTTGTTAGATGAGCCGAGCGGAATGTAAGTGGACGAGCTCGTGCGCTTAGGGTTGATTATATAACTCAAACAAAGTTTGAACTAACTACTTCTCTTAGTAGACGTTGATTCACGTTTGCGAGCGTGAGCAAAGACTTACAAACTCGCTGGCTTGAAGAGCTCTAACTTAGTTTCAAGTTTTGCGAGCAGATTGATCCTAGAGAATTGTGGCTTGTTCTTAAGTCGTCAAGAACTGATGTTTTGCGACTTATTTTGAGTTATTAATGTTTTAATGTTGAATCATTGCGATATTCTTCCCAGTTGCATTGGGCTTATGGTGCATAAGTTATGAGTTGAAGTTGTTCATTTTGAAATCGAGTTATTTAACTATTTGTTATCTATAAACACATGTAATTGTTTATAAAATCTATACTTATATATATATATATATATATCAATATTGCTCTTTGTTAATTTAAATATAATATAAAAACCTTTACACCAATAACAATTAAAAATAAAAATTTCGGAAAAAGTTACATATATACCAATAACCCTCTGCTCTTATTTAACTGGCTCTTATTAGTATACGCTAACAAAATTCAAATCAACTTTTTCTAAAAGTTAATCTTTCCATCAAAACTCTGTCCGTTAAATCCCCAAGTTGGTGGTGTCACATCCATAAAATCTTTCCTAGCTCCATCGCTTGTAGTGATCCTAAACGACAAGCATTGTCCGGTCAAAACAACACCAGTGTTCCAAATCTGTCCCCAGTTCTTCTGCATCGTGATCCAATCGGTATTGGTTCCCTTAATACACAACTCCTTAACATCCCCAGCTCCTCCTACATTGTACGGCAAGGCCATAAGGAAATGAGGGTTTCCCTTGATTTCAAACTTGACACCTCCGGTCTTGATACAAGGAACACGTCTGTATTTAACCGGGACAACCCCGGCTTTGTACTTAGCGATTTTGAGGAACATTGGTTGGGAGAGATCGAAGTGTCTCTGTGGTGGGTTGCACCAGCTGTCTTTTTTATTGCTGGGATCTGGTGGACAGAAGTTTGTAGCTGTGATCTTGATGCATCCGGGCAAACACCACTGTGGACTATTCGCACACTTGATCTCGTAACATGCCCCACAACTGGAGCCATTGTTAAATAGCGCCGTGCTTAGTGCTGCTGTGGCTAAACCGTAGCCTTGTTTGTGTAAATCACCATATCCACAGGCTCCCTCTGTTAATGAAATGGGACAAGTGAGTATGTATGTATTTTTTTATTTTTTTTTTGCATGTGTTTACTTTTGCTTTATATGGGGTTTTTGATTATTTTCTAATTATGATTTGTTAGTTATAGTGAAAATCAAAATGCATTTACAATTTACAAACGCATTTAAAGAAAATTTTGAAAGTTATATGATGCATATATTTATAGCATAAATATATAAAAATTGGCGTTTAAAAAACTGCAGCCGAACCGACAAGATAATTATAATTATTATAATTATAAAAGTTCAATTCTTCTCTCTCCCATTGGCTCGAGGTCAAAGATTGAGTCACATTTACTATGTGTTCATGTTGGTTAATGCATACAACATATAAATAGTACTTACAAAGTTCTACATGTTACAGGTCTTTGAAATTATAGAATTCTACTTACGCTGGGTTTGTCCACCATTGATGTCACCGTAAAATGTGGCACGGGCATCAAGCCAACCAGCTTCGGGTGCGTGACCGCCTCCATGACCATGACCATGACCATGACCGTGACCATGACCATGACCATAGGTCATGGGCACGATCCATATCACCATTGGTATCATCAAAACTTGAACATATGTTAGTTTTTGTAAGAGCTTCATGATTTTATCCTTTTTTTAATCTTCCTTGATTAAATTTTCAGTAATGATTAGTATAGATGGAAATGTACGTATATATATAGCTGACAAAAAAAATTATGAAGATTTCTGTGATGTTGCTGAGACAAAGGAAGATGCTTTTGTGGCTTCTAGACATATTTAGATCCTCTAACCCTAATAAATCGCTTTCTCAGGTATTTGATTGGTCTGGGACTAAACTATTTTGCAAACATATGTTGTGTAACGCTAGTTTTATTTATTATTTTCTCTTAAACAAAGCGTTCTAAATTTATATTTAGTTTGATGCGACAAAACGGGCATGAGATGTGTTAAACAATGTGATAATCTCTCATGACATACTCCACTACTAGTTTTCTCTTCAAGTGTTAATCACTCTTTAGATATTCTACTACTTGAAGACATCGGGATCAAAGATACTGTCCCACCTATCAACGCATGGAACAATGAGCAGCTTCTCATCTACGAGCTTGGCCTTGAAGACATCGTTAAGCAATATGCAGAAACAAAACCCTCTTCTTCAGTTACCAATGTTGATAAACACGTGGGAGAAGCTGATATAGCCTTTGTCTATGTGAATACGCCCACAAAAATGACTGGTCTTGGAGCTGCCAAAGCTGCATATCTCACTTACTGAGAGAGCCCTGCTCGTATGATCGCTGATGTGTCGGTTTCTGACAACATAGTCGTTAAGAAATCGACTGTGCCTGGGACTTTTTTTTTATTAGTTTGAATCAAAATCCTTCTTCTCATTTCTTTTATTTCTAGTTCGCATAGTAAACTTAAGGAATTACATTTCTTTTCTTATAAAAAAAGAGACATCTCCCTTAGTTTTTTTTGTAAAGGAGTAAAAGCATTGAAGTTTTGCCCTTTTGTTCACGTATACGCTTTTCTTCATATCAGATCTTGTTCTTCTTATTCTCTTCTTATTTCTTCTCCTATTTTTGGTTACCATGAAACGAAGGAGGCGCTAGGATGCCATCGCCTTGAGTTCTTGAGTCTTCTTGTGCTGTTGGAGACGAAGCCAAGCGGTCGAAGATCCGCAACGATCCTATCTGACTTTTTGTCTGGATCTCTTCTTGTCTTCCTTTTAGAGCTGGATCACTATTCACTAGATTAGGATTTAAAATAATGTTAATACCAAACTAACCTTATAAAATTGAATTATTGGTTAAACTAAAAATAAATATTAGTTTGTACATTTCTGTACTATTATTTTCGAAATGATTTTTCGTATTCGAGTTTTCACATTAAAATTAGAGCGGTTAAACTTGTTATTACTCTTGATGAATTATTATATATAACTTTTTCTATAATTAAAACATAATTTTATATAAATGATAATAGATTTTTTATAAACAAGATATTTTTATATATTGTGTTGTTATCTTAAAATAATATTGGGAAAATTGGAAAAATGAGACACTTTCAACTTTTATTTGTCCTACTAGAACTTTTGATCATTTACACCATTTTGGACATGTTTTACCCTTTTGTAGTGAAAAATAGTATTTTAACTTTTAAAAGTTTCAAAAAATATGAAAACAATTGGAAACATAAGTAAGACTATTTGTATATTATTTTTCTCTAAAATAAATTGTATAATCATGTTTTATTTTATGTCCTACTTAAGGTTAGAATACTTATTCTGACAATCTACTTAGTTTAGAGCATGAATACAAAGTACATTACAATGATCTAATTTAGTTATAATTTTTTTATTTATTTATTCTACTTTTGCTAGAAATTGTACAGCTACATTATAGCCAGATAACGGTGATCTATATCTACTTTGAATATGTGCTGTAAAGTTTACTCTAGGACGTAACTTAACTTATTTATATTTCATAACTTGTTACAACTATAACATTTGAGTCTACTTGAGAAAGAATATATATCATATCTACTATTCATCGTTATAATCTACGTAGTTTATGTATTCCACCTAAATAACAAAAAAATAGAAATTTTCCTATTTCGGTTATTTTCTTTCATAAAACTTCATTAAATCTCGTAAAATATATTCTCTCCCACTTTTTTCTCGTCCACAGTATTTCTTTTTTTTCCTTTTGATAAACTTAATTCAATTACAAAATATTAATTTTTTTAGTTAAGATTAATTTGGTTAATTAAAGGGTATAATGGTATTAAAGGGAACATAAATCCTATTCACCTAAATAATCTTCGAAAAGTCCTATTGGAAAAAATTTAAGTTGAGGGTTTCCTCTTTTTCCAATTTTCCCAATAATACTTTCTATTATAAAATTTAAATTTCATGAGTATAAAAATATAATTAAAATTTGATCAAGCCCAAAAAATTTATTTAAAAATATTTTCTAAAATATTTTTAATATATAGGTGTTTTTAAAATTTCAACACAATAATAAGCATAAATATTTTAATGAAAATTATGACATATACAATTTTTTTATGTTTGATTTAAACTTTCTGAAAACATAAATAGCTAGGAGGCTTCCTACGCATTGCACATTTACAATAATTTTCAAAATAATAATTCTTTTAATCAGTATAATTTTAAAACTTTGTTTTTATTAGTTGAAAAATAAATTATTAAAATTATTTTTAATTTAGTTTAGATATTTAAATTTCATTTTATTTAGATTTATTTGAATTTAGATAAAATTTTAATTTATATTTTATAAAAATAACAATTATATTTTATTTAATGGCTATATTTATTTACGTAGTATATATTATTTTGTTTGCTTTATATAAGATACATTAAACTATTGGCATTAGTCTATTAATTAATATAATAAATCAACAGCCAATTGTCCAATTTATATATTTTATCACGATTTAACGTGAATAAATGGATAATTTAGAAACTTAAATTAATTTACACCATTTATATTTTTTTTGGTTAAAATTTAAACAATTTAAATATATAAAATTTTTAGACTTGATTAAAATATCTTCATTTTTAAAAGTTAAGTTTTATATCTGTCACATTAAGTTTGATGTCATGTCATATTTTAAAAAGTTATGTCATTTTTGTGAGAATGAATATGATGATATATAATCAAATTATTTTTCAAATAATAATTATTTTTTCTAAGTGTGTAAATATTTTATATTTGTAAATCTAATATTAGTTTACTTTTATTATTTTTAATGATATATATGAGTTATTACCATATTATTAAAATTTACAAAAAAAATTTACATAAATAAAATTGTTTATGTCACAATTAGATTGATATCATGTCATCTTTATTAGAAGTTATGTTATTTTTTATAAGAATGAATATAGTGATTACATATCACCAAATCATTTCTCAAATAATGTTATATTACTTTTATTAATGTTAATGATGATATATGAGTTATTACCATATTATAGAAACTTATCAAAAACATAAATTTATATAAATAAAATTGTTTATGTCACAATTAGTTTGATATCATGTCATCTTTCTTAGAAGCATTGTATTTTTTTTGTGAATTAATGTGGTGATGACACATCACCAAATCATTTATCAAATAATGTTTGGAAATAACTTATTATGTTGGTTTATGAATTAATAAGACATATATTAACAAGTAATAGTTTAACATTAAGAAAAAAAAATCAAAACTAATTATTCTTTTTCATAACCCTAGACGAGATTTAGAATAATGTTAATACCAAATTAACCTAATAAAACCGAATTATTGGTTAAACTAAAAACAAATATTAATTTGTACATTTTTAACATTAAGAAAAAAGAGACAAAATACTAATTTTCTTTTGCATATCCCGACACGAATCCTCAAATTTCTTCTTGGTAGCCTAACTCTTTTTTTCTTTCTTTTCTGATGGGGAAATCACTCTTATATCTCTCCTATCTTCTTCCTGGCTCTTCGTCCACCTCTTTCGTCTTTGTTTCATCTTTCTTATTCCTCTTGCGTTTCCTCAAGTAGCCTCAAGTACAAGAAGAATATGGAGTACACCTATATGTTCCTGATTTAAGTGTGTTGAGGATTCTGTTCATGTTGATGAGAAAGAGGAGAAGATGTTTGACATATTATGCATATTTTCAGTTATTTGACATATTATGCATATTCTGAAAATATAAATCATAACCTCAAGTTTTCTACCTTACATATTATGCATATTTTCAGTTATTCTTCTCATATATACTTGAAAGCTAGATTGTTTGAGGGCTCATCTTCTTGATCTTCTTCTTTTTTGTCATCCGGTTAACAATCTAGAAGAGACAGACCAATTAAAAAACTCAAATCTCAATCTGTCACTGTTAAATTTCAAAAACATTTGGATCAAATTAAAAACTTACATTGAAGAAGGAAAAATACACACATCAATAGAGCCAGCCCCAGATAACTTAGAATATTCCTCAGCTTCTATATGAAGAGAGAAGCCATAAACATCATCCAAAACTTTTTTACATAGAAAGAAGATAAATTAATTAGTCAAGGATTAAGAGAATAGACAGTGATGAACACTAACAACGTGGGCGTGAGGGTAAACAGTAGCAAGCTGAGAGAGACTTTTATCCATATGCTTCAAAGAATCACACATACCATGAAATATTCTTCACCGATGTGTGCCTTTCTGAAGCAAGTTGTAAATGTAGATGAGGCTGTGTAAAAACACATCAAATTTGTTAACATGATTCGTTTCCTACATTCTCAGGACTTCGTCTAGATTTATTTCACTTAGAACAAGAAAGTAACCTTATATGGTACAACACATACTTGTGTCTAACACTTTTTTCGAAGTAATCTATAAAAACATGTATTAGCATTCATAGATCAACATCCGGTAGCAACACCGTCTTCAAACAGCTGCAATATTTACAAACCATCACAATGAAATCTCATGTGCTAAACTCCCCCTGAGTATAGGCTTAAATTTTCCACCTCTCTGAGAATATTTGACTAAGTACGTCAGCACTCAACACATACTAGTGACACAACGAGTACATCAACCCCACCACACAACATGCTCACCACGTGATCTACATAATGGCTAACTTCACCATACACAACACCAGCACTAACGCCGCCAAAATAAGTCCACATCGGACTCCATCAAGAATTACTTACACAAGTGATACCACCAATAGACAATGAAACCCCTCTCTCTCTCTCTTTTTCAAGGTCTGGATTTTTCATAGGGTACGCTCCTCCTTATATAATAAACCATAATTTTCTCTCCAAGCCTTCTAAATACACTTAATGCAACTTTCCATTTTCTTTAATAGAAAACTTCATCTTCAAGCATATAGCCTATTTCTTTTTCCAAGCTCAACAAGACCATACACATCACAAAACATAAATTCTAACATAGCCCATCGTCATGACACAAGTGCATGTATTACCTCTTGTAATACTTCACAATCTGATGCAGAACATCTCAGCAAACTGCATCTTCAGAAGTTACGAGCTCCTAATTTTTAGAAATATCCTTCACCGTGCCACCCATCTTCAAAGAGATAAAGAGATATATGGGTTTGGGACGACAAAGCTCAAACATTGCATGCTGAAAATAATTAGGGGATGAGCTGTCAAAATTGAGAGAGGGATGAAGGAGTTGTTGAAACAGATAGAGATATAGAGACATTAATATTAATGTTCTAAAAATCTGTCTAAGCCCGCCTAGGCGGTAAATTGGTCATAGCCGAAATGATTTTCTTAAATACTATTTGTACAATTTAAATTGATTTAAACCGTTTTAATTCGATTAAAACATGTTAAAATCGGTTAATATCAGTTAAAATCAATATAAATAATTCTAAATATGTTGAATTAAGCAATAAAGTTAGTATAAATACACAAAGTTATATAATTTCTTTTATTTTGTGTACAAAATTTGTATAATTCATTAAATTAATTTTATAATTAAATTCAACGTTAATATGTCTTATATAAATTTATTTATTCTATTAAAACATAATCATGACCAATTGATAAACGTTATGTCCAATTAACTATTTAATAACTGCATCTAAATAATTATAATCACCTTATAAATATTGATACATATTATGTCTAATTATTTATTCATTCTATTAATAATAACTAATTTACTGCGTTTAATTTACAACTTTCATTTTTTTTCCTTATATTCCAGGAATTCATAGCTCTCATTTATACTAACTAGAATTCACGAATACATTATATAAATGAGTGAAAATTAAGTATAAAATAGAATTCACAAAATAATGTACAATAATAGCAGTTAATTTAATATTTGTTAATAATTATTGTCTATCAATTTTTTTTTATGTTAAACGATAGTTCCTCTAATAATAATAAGGTATAAATAGTATTTTTAAGATTTAATCATTTCAAGACTCATTAACTATTTATTAATAATTATGATTTATATTAGTTTCATATTTATTAAATTATACCACTAAAATAAAATAAAATAAAAATAACAAATGATTAAATCAACAAAACCATAATGCGGGTTTGAACTGTTTCAAATCCTTAAAAATAATATATTCTATTAAAACAAACATGACCTATTGATAAATGTTAGGTCTAATTATTTATTATACTTGTATTATTTTTTTATAAGATTAAATATTTTATTTTATGGATAAATAAATGATTAAACATAAATATAATTATAAAAAAATACAAATATAAAAATTATTTTTTTAAAAAAAAATTAAAACAAAATATATACCCGCCCTTTGAAAGGGCGGGTGAAAATATAGTAATATATATAAAAATAAATAATTTGTTAATGTTTAGACATCGCCTAAGCTTAAAATAATCCACCTAGTCATTAGTCATTAGTCATGATTAATATCAATCTTGAGTAGAGGAAAATTGAATAAGTCGTGCTTAAATTTAGCAATTGGTTAGTGATATGTTTTTTGACTAAATGGTTAAGAATTAATAAGTCGTGTTTAAATTTAAATTGGTTAGTGGTATGTTTATATTAAGTTATGGGTAATTTGGAGATTTCACATGAATATGGGTTTTAACGCGTATATTTCACACTGAATATTTTCCCATGTTTACAATACTATGATGCCGACTTTCAGAGAAGGCTGTTATGAACCTTTGTTTGAGGCAAAGACCAAAATAATGTGTTTTAGAAGACATACAAAACTAATCCAAGATCTATTTGTTTCATCGGCCTTAATCGGTGATTTTCATATTTATTTTTCATTTGTTGTTGTTTGTCCGATAAAAATATGATATGAAAAGAAGATTGAAACTGATGAATATCAGATAAAATTGTTACTTAGGGTATATCTTAATATGAATATCGGATAAAATTGTTACTCTGGGTATATCTTAATACAATACATCTTATTGATTGTAAATATATCTTATATGATGTTTAAATATCTAAATAAACGAGAAGAAATTAAAATTAACATTGACAAAAACATTCAACAGTAAATGGATTAGGAACACATTTTACACGACACCCTTTCTTGCAGTGGAAACTTCGTGGTTTCACAAACTGCTGCGAAGATTCATGGTGCAACAATGTTTGAGAAGTTTCTTCCCGTAGTAACCGTTTTGCCTCAATTGTTACGATACTCATCGCTGCAAAACAATACCAATATGTTGTTATCAATAAAAAAAGTTTCCTGTAAGACTGCTATAAAATTTCTCAAATATGAAATATGAAATATGAAATTTACCAGATGTAATAGCTAGGAAGAAAATGAAAGCAAATTTTCTTGATATTTTCTCCATTATTTTGGATGTTGGTGTTTTAAAGTTGAAGACAATGGTGTCTTGTAAAATGTGAAACCTTTTTTATAGAACAGAAAATGGTATTGGTCAAATCATATTATAGAAAAGAAAATTATTAAGCTTGTAGTAATTACGTGAAAACAGTCAATAAAATACAGAAATAACATGCCCTTACCAACAATACAATTAAAAAAATAGTATCACACGGACACACCATTAGTAATGCATCAAATTTAGTCAAAAAAATAATAAATTCTTATGGTCTCTACTATTAATGTAAAGAAAGATATTCAAAATATGACAGATTGAATACATTTCATGATTTGTGACACGCACAAACCATTAGTAAATAAGATAACAAAACATAAATATAAAAATATTCAATTTTATGTAACAAAATAGATTTTGACCCATGCTTAAAAAGCGCGGGTATTTGTTTTGTTGATTATTTCAATAAATTTTGGATAAGTCATATGGTTCGACTATATAGAATATTGAACGAAATCTAAATTTTATAGAATTTTGCAAAATGACCATTAGTTAAATATTGAAGTTGTCACTCAAGTGTTATATATATGATTGCTAAATAAGTGAAACAATATTTGTAGATGAAATTTGTACTTGTGCAAAATTTATATTTACCGTAATTGTTAAAATTTAATTAATTATATTTTTCATAAAGTTTTGTAAATATATAAAGTGGACTATTTTCGTTTCAAAATTGTGATGTCCTAAAATATATTTGTTAGGAATTTACTAAATTATAGTAGATTTTATTATTAATAATTTAGATCAACCATATGAAAAATTTGAATTTGAAGAATATTATGATTTTAAATTGGAACATTATCCTGGTGACAATATACTCAAGTTTCTATATCTTCGTAAGGCATTAGATGTTAGGTATATTCTCTTGCTTTTAATTTTCGGTATAACTAAATTAACTAAATTAAAAGTACCTGTAAATGATTCATAATTGGACATATAATAAAATAGAAAAAGGCTAACTAAGATCACTAATAATTGTTTAGAGGTCAATATATATCATTTTGATTAATTTATTTTAATGCCTTCCAAGACCCATCTTAAAAATTTGACTAAAATGTCATTAATGAATAATCAAATTTAGACATACAATAAAGAGTGATTTTGGAAAATTTAAGTTTTTCATTAAGACTATAATTTGGTAATGATCTTATTTTAATGGTATTCATCTTCATGACATGTATACAATCTGCATATTTTGAATATCTTTCTTTACTCTAATAGAAGAGACCATAAGAATCTTTTTCTTTTGACTAAATTGGATGCATTAAATTTAAAAGTAACAAAGTTTACAATTGTTAGAAAAAATCTTACAATTGAGAAGTCATACATTTGAAACCAAACATACGAGAAATGATAGAAAAGATCTTGAGATGACTCTCTAAAACTTCTAAAAGGGTGGTAGGTGGCCTCCTCGGCCTCCACGTCCCCGATTTTTTCGTCCTCCTACCAAGGTCCATTGCATTTCTTGGATTTTTAGTACGTCTTACTGACCTTCGTCCTCGGGTTCTTCGAGAAGTATTGTTGGAACTCGTTTTTGACGAAATGGTATAGGACCATTTTTCGGTAAGTTTCTGAACGAAGACGTTCGTGAATCGGATGTTGTACACTATGAAGTAGTGTAACTACATGTCAAAATCGGAGTAGGTTTGAATGAGAAATGAACATCCGAGTGGGTTGCTTGTAAAGCTTAAAATATAACATTTGTGAAATGTCCTACCTCGGAAAATAAAGTGAGAAATGAGATAGTTGGACGGAGTTCAAGTTCGGGCTCGGAATTTAAAAAATGGGCTTACGGTCTAAAAGATTAATTTCTTTTACCAATAGTCATTTGTAAAGTATTGGTGACAAGTCAACAAATATCTATCTCATTTATTAGAAATTTTGTAACTTAAAACATTGATTATTTTTGTAACATAAAAATAATAATGTCATTAAGTAGAGAATGAATTCTCATTGAAAGCAAAATTTCTTTCACTTTATGGAAAATGGTCATTGAGATTTTGGCTATAAAATCAAACCATATTCTTCTCATTTCATGAACCAAGAAATACAAATCCAAGAACAAAAAAAGAAACATTCTCCCACTTAGAATAATTATGCTAGTATTTTCTTTTTATTTTGTGTCTGAGAGTACAACACAAAAATAGGTTCGTTAGCTTCTATTCTGAGTGATGCAGGAATAGTCGAAGTGTGGTTGTATCCTGGGATTCTGATTGCGCAAACACCGTCACACTGCGGGCAATTTAAGAATTAAGGAAAGAGTGTCTCGCCTCCACACGAAATTGTTCTTTGTTCATCATATTTTGGTATCAAGTATTTTATATTTTATTTCTGTTTTTATCATTATATAAACAAATTATTCAGTTTGCCATATCGTAGAAATCATGGTCCTACAATCTTAATTCTTAAATTTTCGTTATTGTACTAACGAAAACTGATAATTTGTTTAGTGTGTTTTTCTTGAAAACATGAATGAAAGGAATTCATTATGATGGAAAATCAATTCATTTCCATCAGATTTTCGATTATTATGGTTTAATAGTTCTACAAATTTTTAATTTGATAGTTAAGCTATTTAGATTGATCTTTGATAATCAGAAACTGATTAGAACTTGATGCGAAATTTTTAAAGTTATTCTAAAGCGGTTTGAGACTTGGTTTGGTTTTGGTTTAGTAATCGTTTGGACATAATCAAAACTTGTTCTTTGGCATTATTTAAAGTAAAAAATTACTAGAGTTTTGTTGTCTAATCTAGACTTTTGAACTTCGTTTTGATATCTTAACTTTTGTTAATAAATTGTTAAAGATGTTGTTTTTAGGTTGGTCAAATATGTATTAATGCTTTGACTTGTTTGATTTAATTATCAAGAATGTGTGTAACGTTTTTTGTTTTATTGTTACATATTTTCTCTTGACTAGAAACATAGCCCCGCGCAAGCGCGGGGATGTTGACAAATACTTCTGTTGTTGTAGTTACAATTAATAGTATTTGCACTGAAGTGTTTTGTTTAGTATAGCTGAAGTTGTTTACAATAGAAAATAAAAGTTTTCATGTATAGTTGATGAAGGTAAAAGCCTATTACGTGTGGTGTTTCAGTAGAAAAAATAGAAGCTTAGAATTAAATGTGAGTATATTGCTTGTGAATATAAATTCATATTACTGATTAAAACAGAATATTTGTTTTATTAATAAAAGACCTTTTATAGTTTGCCGTGTAAATTTAGTATGTAATTTTATAATATAATGCACGTAAAAGAAGGGAGGATAATGATACGTGTATGTGGCTATGTGACTATATTTTACTTTATAAACATGCAGTTGTGCCTTTTGGTAAACTGAAAATGAAAATTAACGACACCCTGATTTTTAAATATTAAATCTTAACCAATAGTTTGATATTTTGTCCAAACTAAGAGGACTTTAGCAAAGCAAATTTAATGACTTGTTACTTTTGGATTGGTCCCAAATGAAGATTGCATGTTGTATTCTCTATTTTTCTCTATATAAACAGCCTCAAATTATTCTCTCAAGTCTTTGTCTATTCTTTGATCATTTGCTTTCAAATCTCAACAAAACTCTTTCTTCTAAATGAGACAAAAGAGTCACAGACACACGGAGGAGTGTCACTTTGTGCCTATGTAATTAAGCTCCTTCGGATAAAATGTGTGAAAGATTGCGTCTTTGCTCCATATTTTCCGACTAAAGAGCCTCACAAGTTTCCATTGTCCACAAGATTTTTGGGGCTAGTAATATCAATAAGATGTTTGTAGGTGAAATTTCACTTCTTTATTGTTATTTTTGCTGCTTTGTTTAATTTGAGACCGGAAATATAATTTTTTTTAATATGGAACATTATTGTATCAAACATGTATACATGTACATAAACTTACCAAGGCTTTTGACTTGTGGTTCCTTGCTGCAATTGTTTTATGTGAGTTTAAGCCGCAATGGTTTATATAGTGTCATGAAATTATTGAAATACTTTAGATTTTGTTTGAATGATCATTAAAGCTAATTCAACTTGTTCAATTTTGTTTGATTAAATTAAACCCTGCAATTTCACAGAACTTATGTAAAATCAAATTTCGTTAACAAAATCATATATAGATCACAAAATATTATCATAATATTAAAAAAGACTTAAGACTCCAAAAAGATTGGCAAAAACGTACGTATGAATGAAAGACTAATATCAAAATCTCAATTGATCAAAAGCAAGGACAAGACAAATCTCTGAATAAAAAACATTGAAAAAACCTCAAGAAACCTCCGCATCTGTAAGTAAACTTACTTCGCCTTTGTTTGAGAAGACTGGAAGTTCTGAACTCAACATCTTCTCTAATAAAATCTTCACCAGAGAACGGTTAGAGGAACTTCGGCGAGGTGCCAAATAGCGTGCGCATCGAAGTAGCCTCATACGGAGGGAAGTCATATATCTTTAAAAGCATAGCTAAGCATGAAGCTATCACAACCACCCACAGTTTCCAATTAGAAGGATGTCTAGAAACAGCGGCCCATCTTTCCCATAGGAAAAGCTGAGCGACTCCCATGGCCACACACACAATCATGTTCCAACCTGTAAACAACGTTGAACTCACAGAGAACCATAGTCAAGTGTGTAGAATCCGAGAAAGGCTATTGCAGATGAGTAGTCCAACCTCTTTGTGATGTCAACATCCATGAGAAACCATAGAGACGGATCAACAGAAGATTGTGGATGATTAAAAGTAATGTGTAGATGATTACCGAGTGTGGAAAACTGCACTCCAGAACCAAGGGTTCATGGACAGGAAAACGTAGACATGCCACAAACCGACATATTCAGTAACCTGTCTTGTCTTGTTTGAGAGGCAACTTATAGTATAGTGTAATGAAGAAGGAGAGCCAGCCATGGAAATGGATCGCTAGGTTTAGCACAGAGAAAGCAACAGAAGCAGGCTCCTGACAATGACCATCGACTCTTCTCATCATGGCTACCATGTTCGTTTCCTGAAAATAATCATTAATTATTCCAGTTCTCTAAACATAACATTTAAATGTTATAGCTTCTCAATCTTACCAAAGTATTCTCCATTGAGCCAGAGATGCAACGCGTCGCCAAGGCCAGCAACTCTAACAATAGGCTTGCCTCCTTTATTCTTAAGGTCACTGTCATCTATCTTGAAGCTATAATATAGAAAATTAATCAGATAAAATTCTTATGTTTCTTTTTGCTGTTTTCGTCTTAAAATTCTGATTCATAAAAAGAAATCCACTTGTACGCTTACTTTGTTGTGTACCATCCGTAATCAGACTCGTATTTAGCCAAGCCATATAGCTCAACGGGACATAAGACTCACCTTTGAGCTCATTTGGAACGGTCTCGGTGAACAACTTAACTTCTTATTTGCCTTCTTTGACTTCATATAATTCCTTGCAGTGTGTTGAAGACAATCTGAAACATATACCAACCAAAAAAATGAAAGTAAATAATCTCTTAATTTTTCGATACAATACCTTTTCATCAAGGAAAAATGGAGTGATTCCCATGAATTCACCATGCCTCTTGATGTTTTTAGAGTCCCGAGAAGCCGAGCAACAATGAACTCTGGATGATGAAGATTAACTAACAGAAGTTCTGAAGATCCATTGTTCTCTCAACCCTCTCCTATTTATATAGATTTGACGTAAAGGAAACGAAAAGGTCGACACCATTACTGGGTTCAATGTGAGTAAGAATTATAGCCGAATTAAAAGAGATACATTGAACAAAAGGGGAGATAAAGAGATGAGAGGAGAAATCATTAGGTTTGCAAATTAAGATAAGTTGAGACGGCGAGGTTGAACTGTGGAAAGATAAGAACGAAGCCCTAATATACTCAATCAGAAAACGCAGAGTTTTACTTAATTATCAAACCAAATGTGGGGAACCCAAATCAGACCAAACGCCAAACCTTGTCGACCAGACAAAACCGGACAAAATGTGGGGCCCACAATCTTTAAAAAATGCACACGTGGACACTCTTAGAAGAGAGGAAAGAGCCCCATTATATATATGATTTGTGAAACTTAATTTAATTATTAAGTTCATGTTTGTAAAACTTAATTTAATTATTAAGTTCATGTTTGACCATGTAGAAGAAAAATGATTCGAGTTTCAAGTCTGGTGATTTGAAAAAAAAAAGAGGAAAAATCAAGTTTTGAGTATGGTGAAATATACCAATGTTATATAACATTTTGGTTCTTAAGGAATCATGCTTTATGTAAAAAAATACTATAAACATTTCGATCTTAAGAGATCAAATGATATAGATGGAAATGAATTTTGTGAGTCGACGCCCCAAATTAAGTTTGGGAGAGGTCAGCCACATATGAATCGTTTGCCATAGAAAATATAATGTTGTTGATAATGATCAAAACATTCATATTTTGTCAATGCTTTAACGTGAGTCGTATAAAGATTGACTATGAGAAAAAAAAAATGAGAAATCTCATATTAATATGACTGAAACTGACATGTATATTGTAGTTTCTAAAGTCAATATGGTTGAAAATAACCAAAGAGGGTAGTGGTTTTGATACCACAAATAATATCTTGTAATGATATGTATATTTGCTAGAAAGCAAAATAATATTTTTGAAAGAAATTCAAAAAAAAAATACAAGTTGGATTTATAAATCGACATGAGAGAACTATGAAAATAGTTGTATATAAAATGTGAATTTCTAAGACTGAGATACATTTTATTTTATTTTAAAAGTTGTAATACTTTTGAACTTGCTTTTTATTCATTTAAATCTGAAGGAGTTGTAGATCAATTTTTCTAAACTCTTAAGAGATGTTAAATGAAAATATGCATATTTTGAGTTATTTCAAGAAATGTGGGGGAAGCTTTGCTTACCATATAAAGTCATTGACAAGATGCCACATGAACTTAGTGATAATTATCAAAATATAATTAAAAAAAAAAACTAATGCCATGCATTGAGTTTTGTATTTAATGGTTAATTGTATCTTGAAAGAAGATGACAAAAATCATTAGACAATTGATTTCGACTAATCTCAAGAGATTATGTTCATTATGATGACAACCTGGGATCCTTATATTAAAGGTGTGTCATGAGATCATATTGTTATATCATCAAGAGGAATGGATTAATGCCTGAGAATTAAGATGAGGTTTGGCGGTAACTCTACCTAAATGACTGGAGATCCCAAGAAATAGGTTCAAGGAGATAACTAAGTCAAACTAAATCTGCCCAAAGCACTGTAAGACTTCGGTCTATACTCAGTTCCTAGGATGATTAAACAGTGCTACATGTAAGGAATAGAGGATAAGCATTTGCTTTTAATGATTTGTGTCCATTATTTTGAGATATGAATGGAGTAGTACATGATACTCCTCTAAACAAAACTAATGGCAAATCACCTTGTGAGTGTGAAATGGGACCGTTTCTAGGAGAATAAAGGAAAGGCTATATTCTCCAAGTTCACTCATGATTAACCAGGACTGTTCACGGCCAAAATGAACACAACAGAGAACCTAGTTCTGTGAGAGAATGAAACTGTGTTATAGTTATTGTCTAGGTTTACATCAAAGCCCGGGTGGTTCAAGACATCATGTTCACTACCTGGCCGAGTAAATACGATAGCTATTAACAATGACTGGTTCAAGGCTGGAAAATGCTACCAACTCATCATGCAGTTAATTTCTCGCTTATACTCTCAAAAGTCCTTAGTTGAGTCTTTGTCGAGTCTTGTCTAGGAGGTCAAGTCTATCGAGTCGTCTAGTGTTTAGAGTCATTTCTATTCATGTGGGGGATTGTTGGAACTCGTTTTTGACGAAATGGTTTAGGACCATTTTTCGGTAAGTTTCTGAACGAAGACGTTCGTGAACCGGATGTTGTACACTATGAAGTAGTGTAACTACATGTCAAAATCGGAGTAGCTTTGAATGAGAAATGAACATCCGAGTGGGTTGCTTGTAAAGCTTAAAATATAACATTTGTGAAATGTCCTACCTCGGAAAATAAAGTGAGAAATGAGATAGTTGGACGGAGTTCAAGTTCGGGCTCGAAATTTAAAAAATGGGCTTACGGTCTAAAAGATTAATTTCTTTTACCAATAATCATTTGTAAAGTATTGTTGACAAGTCAACAAATATCTATCTCATTTAGTAGAAATTTTGTAACTTAAAACATTGATTATTTTTGTAACATAAAAATAATAATGTCATTAAGTAGAGAATGAATTCTCATTGAAAGCAAAATTTCTTTCACTTTATGGAAAATGGTCATTGAGATTTTGGCTATAAAATCAAACCATATTCTTCTCATTTCATGAACCAAGAAATACAAATCCAAGAACAAAGAAAGAAACATTCTCCCACTTAGAATAGTTATGCTAGTATTTTTTTTATTTTGTGTCTGAGAGTACAACACAAAAATAGGTTCGTTAGCTTCTATTCTGAGTGATGCAGGAATAGTCGAAGTGTGGTTGTATCCTGGGATTCTGATTGCGCAAACACCGTCACACTGCGGGTAATTTAAGAATTAAGGAAAGAGTGTCTCGCCTCCACACGAAATTATTCTTTGTTCATCATATTTTGGTATTAAGTATTTTATATTTTGTTTCTGTTTTTATCATTATATAAACAAATTATTCAGTTTGCCATATCGTAGAAATCATGGTCCTACAATCTTAATTCTTAAATTTTCGTTATTGTACTAACGAAAACTGATAATTTGTTTAGTGTATTTTTCTTGAAAACAGGAATGAAAGGAATTCATTATGATGGAAAATCAATTAATTTCCATTAGATTTTTGATTATTATGGTTTAATAGTTCTACAAATTTTTAATTTGATAGTTAAGCTATTTAGATTGATCTTTGATAATCATAAACTGATTAGAACTTGATGTGAAATTTTTAAAGTTATTCTAAAGCGGTTTGAGACTTGGTTTGGTTTTGGTTTAGTAATCGTTTGGACATAATCAAAACTTGTTCTTTGGCATTATTTAAAGTAAAAAATTACTAGAGTTTTGTTGTCTAATCTAGACTTTTGAACTTCGTTTTGATATCTTAACTTTTGTTAATAAATTGTTAAAGATGTTGTTTTTAGGTTGGTCAAATATTTATTAATGCTTTGACTTGTTTGATTTAATTATCAAGAATGTGTGTAACGTTTTTTGTTTTATTGTTACAGATTTTCTCTTGATTTGTGAAACTTAATTTAATTATTAAGTTCATGTTTGACCATGAAGAAAGAAAAATGATTCGAGTTTCAAGTCTGGTGATTTGAAAAAAAAAAAGAAGGAAAAATCAAGTTTTGAGTATGGTGAAATATACCAATGTTATATAACATTTTTGTTCTTAAGGAATCATGCTTTATGTAAAAAAATACTATAAACATTTCGATCTTAAGAGATCAAATGGTATAGATGGAAATGAATTTTGTGAGTCGATGCCCCAAATTAAGTTTGGGAGAGGTCAGCCACATATGAATCGTTTGCCATAGAAAATATAATGTTGTTGATAATGATCAAAACATTCATATTTTGTCAATGCTTTAACGTGAGTCGTATAAAGATTGACTATGAAAAAAAAATGAGAAATCTCATATTAATATGACTGAAACTGACATGTATATTGTAGTTTCTAAAGTCAATATGGTTGAAAATAACCAAAGAGGGTAGTGGTTTTGATGCCACAAATAATATCTTGTAATGATATGTATATTTGCTAGAAAGCAAAATAATATTTTTGAAAGAAATTCAAAAAAAAAAAATACAAGTTGGATTTATAAATCGACATGAGAGAACTATGAAAATAGTTGTATATAAAATGTGAATTTCTAAGACTGAGATACATTTTATTTTTTAAAAAAGTTGTAATACTTTTGAACTTGCTTTTTATTCATTTAAATCTAAAGGAGTTGTAGATCAATTTTTCTAAACTCTTAAGAGATGTTAAATGAAAATATGCATATTTGAGTTATTTCAAGAAATGTGGGGGTAAGCTTTGCTTACCATATAAAATCATTGGCAAGAGGCCACATGAACTTAGTGATAATTATCAAAATATAATTAAAAAAAAAACTAATGCCATGCACTAAGTTTTGTATATAATGGTTAATTGTATCTTGAAAGAAGATGACAAAAATCATTAGACAATTGATCTCGACTAATCTCAAGAGATTATGTTCATTATGATGACAACCTGGGATCCTTATATTAAAGGTGTGTCATGAGATCATATTGTTATATCATCAAGAGGAATGGATTAATGCCTGAGAATTAAGATGAGGTTTGGCGGTAACTCTACCTAAATGACTGGAGATCCCAAGAAATAGGTTCAAGGAGACAACTAAGTCAAACTAAATCTGCCCAAAGCACTGTAAGACTTCGGTCTATACTCAGTTCCTAGGATGATTAAACAGTGCTACATGTAAGGAATAGAGGATAAGCATTTGCTTTTAATGATTTGTGTCCATTGTTTTGAGATATGAATGGAGTAGTACATGATACTCCTCTAAACAAAACTAATGGCAAATCACCTTGTGAGTGTGAAATGGGGCCATTTCTAGGAGAATGAAGGAAATGCTATATTCTCCAAGTTCACTCATGATTAACCAGGACTGTTCACGGCCAAAATGAACACAACAGAGAACCTAGTTCTGTGAGAGAATGAAACTGTGTTATAGTTATTGTCTAGGTTTACATCAAAGCCCGGGTGGTTCAAGACATCATGTTCACTACCTGGCCGAGTAAATCCGATAGCTATTAACAATGACTGGTTCAAGGCTGGAAAATGCTACCAACTCATCATGCAGTGAATTTCTCGCTTGTACTCTCAAAAGTCCTTAGTTGAGTCTTTGTCGAGTCTTGTCTAGGAGGTCAAGTCTATCGAGTTGTCTAGTGTTTAGAGTCATTTCTATTCATGTGGGGGATTGTTGGAACTCGTTTTTGACGAAATGGTTTAGGACCATTTTTCGGTAAGTTTCTGAACGAAGACGTTCGTGAACCGGATGTTGTACACTATGAAGTAATGTAACTACATGTCAAAATCGGAGTAGGTTTGAATGAGAAATGAACATCCGAGTGGGTTGCTTGTAAAGCTTAAAATATAACATTTGTGAAATGTCCTACCTCGGAAAATAAAGTGAGAAATGAGATAGTTGGACAGAGTTCAAGTTCGGGCTCGGAATTTAAAAAATGGGCTTACGGTCTAAAAGATTAATTTCTTTTACCAATAATCATTTGTAAAGTATTGTTGACAAGTCAACAAATATCTATCTCATTTAGTAGAAATTTTGTAACTTAAAACATTGATTATTTTTGTAACATAAAAATAATAATGTCATTAAGTAGAGAATGAATTCTCATTGAAAGCAAAATTTCTTTCACTTTATGAAAAATGGTTCATTGAGATTTTGGCTATAAAATCAAACCATATTCTTCTCATTTCATGAACCAAGAAATACAAATCCAAGAACAAAGAAAGAAACATTCTCCCACTTAGAATAGTTATGCTAGTATTTTCTTTTTATTTTGTGTCTGAGAGTACAACACAAAAATAGGTTCGTTAGCTTCTATTCTGAGTGATGCAGGAATAGTCGAAGTGTGGTTGTATCCTGGGATTCTGATTGCGCAAACACCGTCACACTACGGGCAATTTAAGAATTAAGGAAAGAGTGTCTCGCCTCCACACGAAATTGTTTTTTGTTCATCATATTTTGGTATCAAATATTTTATATTTTATTTCTGTTTTTATCATTATATAAACAAATTATTCAGTTTTCCATATCGTAGAAATCATGGTCCTACAAGTATCACATATCTCAAAACTTGAACCCAAATCTGAAGCCGGAAAAGTACCACCAAAAATATTTTCTTAAACTTCATTAGTCAATGAACTTGATAAAGGAGCAGAGAAAGTTACCAAATTAGTAGAAGAACCAAATACAAGGGTAGTTTTGACTGTTAGGAGTAGCAGTAATTAGCAACAATGGATTTAGTTGTAATGAATGTAGGTGTTACTGATTTTTCTTGTACAGAAGGAGAAGTTGAAGTAAATGTTGCTACGTCAGATGCAACAACAGTGGTGGAAGTGTCATAGGCTACTCCTAAAGGAGCATCACGAGGAGCAGAAGACAGTAAAGATCTTTGCGGTGTAGTAGGGCTAGTAACAGAAGCACTAATAGTGTTATTGGCTGTAACTTGTTCTAACCCCAACCCCATCATTGACGACAACAGGACAACGATCAAGTGAAAAGTCTGAAACATAAGAATTTAGTTTGAGTTAGTTAGGACGTGGTTAACATTTTATTAAATGAGAGTAGTCACAAGATTACTTTCTCTATCACCAATTTGATCAACATTTGTGAGATTACTTACTCCATGGTCAATGGCAACAAACATCTAAACTATTAAAACTGGAGTACAAATAAATCTTCAAAAATTACAATCATATGCCACTAGACTTAAACACAATAGTTTTATATTTTAAAAGGAAAGGATATACTGTTTTATTCGGGTATTATTAAAAAGGAATAAATAAAAAATCGTTTAAAATCTCATCCACAACTAACAAAATATTTTAACTCAAATAACGATCCTCTATCCTTAGCTGGGAGAAAAATGTCGTTTAAAATCTTAGCTATCTAGCTACATATGAGATCCCAGACGATTTTGTAACAATACGTAGCTATCTATCACAACTAACAAAATATTTTGACTTTATCCTATTTAACCTCCTTTGAAATCTCATTGCCTAGAGTATAAAAATCACATCCATCCTTCTTCTAAAAAATTCTCTATTGTTTAGAGATAAAGCTCCAGGCAATAACTTATTTCTCTCTATTGTTTAGAGATAAAGCTCCAGGCAATTGTATTCTACAAACACAGAAAAGTAGATTTCCTTTTAGTCGTTATATATATAACATAAACAATGAAGTTACATTCTTCTTACCATTACCATAAGGTGTTTTGTCCATGAGTTTGAAAAATATATTATTCAGTTTCACCTTCTTCTTCACATCTTGTGCTTGGTTTGTCTTGATTTGAGACACTAATTTAAAAAATAATATATTAAAAACATATCAGTAAAAGTAGTTTGGCAATATTACTTATTGCACTGAGTTTGAAAGTATATGAGCTAAAAAATCATTAAAATGTCATAGCATAAAAACAAAACAAAAACAGTATAAACAAAGAATAGGATATAATCACACGGATATTAATACAATCACAAGAAGGGAAAAGTACAAACTTTTTCTTAGAATCGATTCGGGATTTAGTCTTTTCTTTGAATTGTCTAATTGGTTTTATTTCTCAAGATCTATTATGGTTCCTGGTCACTGAAGATATGACATCACAGAGTTTTCCATCGGACACAAATCTTCAACTACTTTCACTTTCGACATATCAATCTGTTGTAAACTTGATACTTATATATCATGATGTTGTGTATCTGAAATTGAAATAAGTAAGACCAAAAAATTGTATTCCTTTTCGCATGTACCTGTAAGTAATCAAACCAAGCCAACAACAATACAAACACTTCAAAACCAACCTCGTTTTAACCTTTTAGTTCAATGAAAAAAAAATGGAATTGACCTGAATTTCCGGCGAAGGAGCTCGGAGTACCATCAACGATCTTAAAAGGACTTTTAAAAACAGCAGGAAGAGAAAGCACGTGATCGATACGACTCGCTTGGACAAGTAAGTACCTTTGCAAAGAAAACTATTAGATTTTGAGTTGACCCGATAATCTTTAGCTCAAGAAGTACCTTTGCAAGGAATAAACATCTGAAAGCGAGAAAAAGTCTTCGAAATTACTATGTACAACTGAAAAGAAAGTAGAGGTTTTGAGTGAATCTTTACCGATCTGTAACATGCAAGAGGGTTGACCTTGAAAATTTAAATCATGGACGGGCTCTGTCTATCGATAAGAAGGGACTTCGTATTTGAAACCTTAGATGGTAAGAAGGGACTTGGTAAGCCTTCTGCCATCCTTTGAGTACAAAACTTCACCGCCGATTTTGTCCATATCTCGCCAGAAAAAAATTGGACAATAATCTGAAATGGACCAAATGCTAAAAAAAAAATCTACTACAACCCAAAAAAATTTACATAGACCAAAGAAAAGAAAAAGACAATTTTACCCTTAATGAAGAGATAACCTGAGCCATTAGATCATCATGTATATGTTTTAATCTTGACCACACGATTTCACTTATCTCATCTTCACATTCGACTGGGTACAACTAGTATAACTAGTACAATTAAACATGTTAAAAATTGTATAATTAGTATATAAATATTATATTACACATAAAATAAACAAGTAAATATTCTAGTTAGTATATGATGACAAAATTTCATCTATATTTTGAGTTTTTCAATTTTTTATTAAATTGTTACATTACACTCTTAATTTCATTATATACTTTATATTTTTAAGGTTTATTAACTATATTAATCATATTATTAAGATAAACAAACATTGAACATATTTTTACAAAGCCATGATGTGAAAATATTGGTACAGCCCTAAAACTAGACATATAAACAATTGTTATAATTTTTTATTATATATTTTGGATGAGTATTACTGATACAACTGGTATAACTTTAACATTTCAAAAATTAACAAAACAAATTTGGTATTTCATATGAGAAAACAATCAAATATCTCAATTGACATGTACTATGAAAGTTTTTTTAATCTATTTGAAGTTTTGAAAATAAAATAAAAATTATAACACAATCACATAATTTTGTATGATCTACCTTATACTTTTAAGGTTTGTTTACTTCTTTGCCCACATAATTTTTGGAAAATATACATCAAGTGTATTTTAACAAAACTGATGATTTCATTGTATTGGGGCAAAGACATGTACACATAAAGAAGTGGTACAACTAATTTAAATTGAAATTTTATGTGGTACAACTAGTTTTTTTTATTTCACTGCCAAAATACAACTATGAACAAACCGATACAACTCAAAACCTAGTACAACTATGTACAAACCGGTACAACTCAAAAACTAGTACGAATATGTACAAACCGGTACAACCAGTACAACTATGTAAGAACATGTACGACTCGAAAACTAGTACAACTACGTACAAACCAACACATCTCAAAAACTAGTGGACACCACTGTCGAGCTTCCTCTTCTTTGTCAAGACTTCACTCTTCTTTGCAACATCTCTCTTCTTCTTTATTGCATCTTTTTCTTCTTCATTGCAACATCTCTCTTCTTCACAGTAAAGTCTTTCTTTTTGTTCATCGCCGGTGAATCACTCTTACTCATAAGTTTTAATAGTATCTAAAACTATAAAAAAAACAAGTTTAACATCAAAAGAAACATAAGTTTTAATACTAAAATGAACATAAGTTTTATAAGGAACATAAATTTTCAAAACTAACCCCAAAAGCTATCAATTTGACACGAAATGAGACCTTAGTTGTCACCGATGCTCCCTCCTTATTCTTCTCACTGGTGACTTGTGCTTTTGGAGCCATGATTGAAGACTTTTCTGGTTATGCATCAACTTTTTGGCATCGCGGGCAAAAAATTGAAACTGTTTTTTTTTTTTAAGAAATTGTACAACTAATATAACTAGTACAATTTGTAAAGAAATCGTTATCAAAATCAAATATCATTAAAAATATACAATTCATATATTTGACACATGCATGAGAGGGAAGATTAGACCAACATATCTTATTTGTTCTACGTCATACTCTTTTATATCATCTTCATATGCTTAAAACAAAATAAAGATCAATAT
Organism: Moricandia moricandioides; assembly: GCA_905132885.1. Classification (NCBI taxonomy): domain Eukaryota; kingdom Viridiplantae; phylum Streptophyta; class Magnoliopsida; order Brassicales; family Brassicaceae; genus Moricandia; species Moricandia moricandioides. Next base: position 28,713 of record CAJHQQ010003337.1, read on the forward strand.
ATTAATTACAAAGTTATACTAGTTATATGTGTTTTACTTGTACCAGTTATATTGGTTATACTCAGTCTATTTGTACTAGTTTTATTCATTTTAGTTATACTAGTTGTACTAATTCGAGTTGTACTAGTTGTACTAGTAATACGCCGTGTTCTTCTTTATCTTGCATCTTGTACGTAGAAGATGAAATTGATTGTGGGTAAGATATAATTGATTAAATATGATTATGGATGGATTGATTTAGGATAAAAAAAAGAACAAATTGGTGGATTGTTGATTTTTTTTTTTTTAAGGTGAAAGAATTTTTGATGAGGAAAAAGGAAGAAGAAGAAGAAGAAATTAATGGTTATTTGGGTCGGGTTTCGGGTCTGGATCCGGGTCGGATTCTGGGTAAAATAGTAATGGCATTATTGGTAAATATATTGAAATTCTTAGATTTTTTAGTTATTTTATCAAAATTTTTATTTAAATTTAAATGTAAAAAGAAAAAGAAAGAAAATGGGTCTATTTGAGATTATTTTTACCCCATGTGGTCTATTATAGCATTTGATTCGTCAATAATAACCATATGGGCTTCTATTTTTTGTGGGCTTCCTATCATAATTTCCTAATAAGACGGCTATAGGACCGTCCCCAATTTTTATTATTGACTGCGTGGGTCAAACTTGGATCAAATGTTTCTTATTTTTTAGTTCCTGCAACTACATTAATATATACCAAAACATAAAAATACATAATATAACAATTTTCAGGTCCATTATTTATAAAGTTAAATAATGTTGATTAAAAATGATAATATGTTTTTCGATTACATCATTTGATGATTCAATACCTCTAATTGGCCTTTAATAAAATTTCCATAAATTTTATTTTTAAATTTTAGAATGTAATTTAAGTTAATTTTTATTAATTTTTAGGTTACGGTCTGCAATATTGTAGTTATTTAAAAAAAATCTATTTTTTTTTAAATTTAGAATATAATATTAATCATAATATTTATTGTATAACGAGATAAAACACACACAATTCTACTTAATATTATAATATTTTATATGTTAATAGTTTATATTTCTCATTTATAATGAATAAAAATACAAAATAGAGTAGAATACAACTTCATAATTTATAAATGGTCACTAGATAAATAAAACAAGATACACCAATGTGAAAACTCAATAACATATGAATCAGTAGCACCTACGTTTTCAAAATTAACAAAATAAATATAACTCTCAAAAACATACATCCGCGCGGGCGCGCAAGTCAAAAACTAGTGATAATGATTATCCAAGTACGGACTCGGCACTAGGCTCTCTCAATTCACACTCATTTTTGCCATGGCAATGGCGAATTTGCAATTTATTATGTCAACAGAGTCCATGTCTAACATTTCAACATTTCAAAAAATCAAATTTACTCATTTAGCATATAAATACTTAAATTTACCCAGGTAGCAAATTACAAACTTAAAAATTATCCACTTTTTCAGATTTCTTTAATATTATTATTTAATTGTGAAGTTTTTAACTTTACAGTAAACTTAATTCAAAGTATCCTAGTACCAGAATTCCCTATTGAGGGTGCTAACAAAACAAAAATATTCAGTTTTTAATAAGAAATCATCATGAAAATCTATTTAATCTGTCATATTTTGAATATCTTTCTTTATTCTGATAGTAGAAACCACAAAAATATTTCCAGCTGGTTTCTTACTTTTTATATTCTTAGTTGAGTCAAATACATTGTCAACATTTATTAAATGAGAGTCATTATCAATATTATCAACATTTGTAAGATTACTTACTCCATCGTCAATGGCAACAAACCTGATCAAGATTATCCAAGTCAGCCCATCGATGGACTCAGCACTCGGCTGTCTCAATTCGCTAAGTCTCATACTCACTTTCTTTGACTTGCCATGGATAAACTTGCCTACTAATCAAAGAGTCATCTTCTACAGACTCCATGGGTCATCAGCTGAGTCCTTTTACTCTCTGATACTCCATCACACTCTCTCCACCACACTCCACCACTATTCTCCGCTCGCTGGCCGCCTCATGTGGGATGCTAAAGATCCAAATCCTTGCATCCGCGTCTACCAGGGCGACTCAGTCACTCTTACCGTGACAGAGACCGACACATATTTCTCCCGTGTTTCAGAAGATGGACTATGTCTGGCAGCGGAGTTACGTTCCTTCGTTCCGTCTTTGAAAGCCTCATATGATTCAGCATCGGTGCTCTCTCTGCAGATAACGTTTTTCCCAAACCAAGGGTTCTGCATCCGCATTACATCGCACCACGGTGTTGCTGACGGGAAAGTAATAGCGATGTTTATAAAATCATGGGCTTACATTTTTCGATTACAAGAACATGAAGCTATGGATGTCCATATTATATTGAGGTTTGGAATCATATGTTTATTGATAGTGTCATATGACTACATATATAGTCACAAAGATTTACAAATAAGGAATGAGAATATACATAACGTGATGAGGGAACCAATGATTGTAATGGGAGCAATCTAAGTGATCTTGAGATATTGTGTTTCTATATCTAATATGCCCCCTCAAGATGGACTACCTCCAGCTAGAGCAATCTTGATATTCAGAGTTTGAAACCGTTGACGAGGGAGAGGTTTGGTAAGTGCATCCGCTAACTGATCAGCCGATGTAACATGTGAGACGCGAACTTGGCCGGTATGAACTTGTTATCGAACAAAATGATAATCCAAAGCAATGTGCTTCATCCTTGAATGGAACACAGGATTTGCAGCCAGATATGTTGCACCAATATTGTCACAGTAAATAGTAGGAGTCTGTGTCGCCTTGAGACCAAGTTCAGATAATAACGAAAGAATCCAACATAGTTCAGCAGTCGTGGAGGCTAACGACCTGTACTCAGCTTCCGTAGATGATCGTGCGATGCCAATTTGTTTCTTGGAGGACCAAGCAATGGGGTGACGTCCACAGTAGACAATGTAAGCGCTTGTTGATGTGTAATCATCCTTGTTCCCACCCCAATCGGCATCAGTATAGGCATGTATGGAGGGCATGTTGTTGGCTGAGTAATAGATGCCTTTGGTTTGTGTCCCACTGAGATACCGTAGAAGTCTTTTAACTGCAAGCCAGTGTTCTTCAGGGGCTGGTGCATGAACTGAGAGAGTTTATTGACGGCAAAGGAGATGTCAGGACGAGTGAGAGAGAGGTATTGCAAGCTCCCAACTGTTGTTCGATACTGCGTTGGTTCTGCCATTGGTGATCCACCTGTGAGTGTGAGGGTGGTTGTTGGACACATTGGTGTAGCTACTGGCTTGGCACCAGACATCTGGGTTTTCTCCAATAAATCTGCAATATAACGAGATTGTGTTAGTAAGATACCTTTTGATGTACGATGAGCTTCCATTCCAAGAAAATATGAAAGGTTGCCCAAATCTTTAAGAGAGAATCGAGTTGAGAGTTGATCAATGAAGCGCTTCAGGTGATCAGTGTTGTTTCCAGTTAGAATAATGTCATCTACATAGACCAACATGTATAGGAGAATGCCATTGTTGTTGTAGATGAATAAGCTTGCATCGGCTAAGGAGTTTTTAAAACCATAGTGGATAAGAAACGACTTCAACTCGTTGTACCACACTCGAGGAACCTGGTTTAAACCATAAACTTCTTTTCGTAGCTTGCAAACTCCATGAGGATTGTCTTTGTCCGTAAAGCCTGGAGGTTGCATCATATATACTTCATCGTCAAGGTTGCCTTGAAGAAAAGCATGGTTAACATCAAACTGGCGGATAGGCCAGTGCTTAGAGACTGAGGTACTGAGAACCAATCTGATAGTAGCTGGTTTTACCACGGGGCTAAATTTTTCATTGTAGTCAACTCCGGGTCGCTGATTAAATCCTTTAGCCACTAGACGAGCTTTAAACCTATCAATAGACCCATCAACATGCCTTTTAATTGTGAAAACCCACTTACAACCAACAACATTGAAGTGTTGTGACGAGTTGACTACATTTCGTGTGTGGTTTTTGAGCTGAGCATCAATCTCTTCATACATAGCTCGACGCCACCTAGGGTCTTTTAAATCCTGTGCCACGGAGGTGGGAATGGTTTCAGTCAGGGGAGTAATTCTTGTATGGAGATTTAACTTCTGAACCGGTTTTCTTGCTCTTGTGGAGATCCTAGTGGGAACTGAAGTGTTTGTCGTGTGCTCTGCCTGAATGTCTGCAGCTTCTGTGGGAGTTATCTCAGGTTGTGCTGAGGATGTTGTAGCGACAGTAGGTTGAGTGGTTGGTGCTGCTGCAGGATGACTTGTGTCTGGCGGTAGTGTGTTGGTTGCTAAAACCGGGGAAATGGAGGGTGACTGATCCTGGCGTGGCAAATGTAAGGAAGAGACTATAGGGTTATCGGCAGTAGAATCCCCTGTTACAGCATCATCAGAAACAGAGGTAAGTTCACTAGGCAAAGCAAAAGGAAACACATATTCATGAAATGTCACATGTCGTGAAGCATAAATACGTGTAGTAGTTCTATCAAGGCAGAAATAAGCACTCTGAGTTGTAGAATAGCCTAGGAATATGCATGGAGCTGATCGATTATCTAACTTATTTGATGCATAAGGACGTAACCAAGGAAAACACAAACACCCAAAAACCTTAAGCTTAGAGTAATTTGGTATACAACCAAATAAGCATTCAAATGGTGATCTCAAAGATAAAATGGGTGTGGGCATGCCATTTAGTAAGTACACAGCAGTAGCCATAGAATAAGTCCAATATGACTTAGGCATAGATGCTTGCGATAAGAGGGTTAAGCCGGTCTCAACTATGTGTCGATGACGACGCTCGGCTATACCATTGTGCTCAGGTGTATGTGGAGGAGTAGTAAGATGAGAAATACCATGAGATGATAAAAATTTAGCTAAAGCAATATATTCACCACCATTATCAGTATAGAGAGTTTTAAGTTTTGATTGAAATCGATTTTCAACCAACGCCTTAAACTTCATAAAGATTTCAAAAACCTGAGATTTTTTTTAAAGGGTAAAACCAAGTATATCGTGTGAAATGGTCCACAAAAATTACATAATATTTGAAACTATCTACTGAAATTAATGGTGATGTCCACACATCAGAGAATACTACATCAAGGACATGAGAAGAGGTAATCGTTGTGGAACCAAAGGGAAGCTTATGCATTTTATTAATTAAGCAAGCATTGCAAGGTTTAGCAAGTAAAACGTTGGAAGACAATGGTAAATTAAACTTTGAAATCATAGTTCTAAGAATAGGTAAAGCTGGGTGTCCCAAACGGGAATGCCAGTCAGAAAAAGAGGTTTTAATAGCCGAAGCAAAAGCAAGAGAGGGTGGCTGAGAGGAGTGAGGTCGTGGCCATTGATAAGTGTCATTCTTAGGCTTGCCTTCCAGACGAAGTGCCCCCGTGGTCAAATCCCTTACCTGGAAAAAGGTTGGTGTAAATGTAACAGAGGCATTATTAGTTTTGCACAATTGAAAAACCGAAATAAGATTCTTATCAAGCGATGGAACATAAAGCACGTTATTTAAAAAGAAAGGTTGTTTGAATGAGGGTAAAGAAAAGGAACCAGTGTGTGATATCTGGAGACCAGAGCCATCCCCAAGAATGAAATCATCGCCTCCATTGTATGGCGCATGGAGTGACAAGTTTGCAAGATCAGAAGTCATGTGATGAGAAGCTCCGGAATCCAGAAGCCAAGTGGCTGAATCACCCGTAACCGTAGCTGTATTTGCGTTCGGATGCCATAGGTGGGGTGAGGGAGAAGGACGCCAGTTCTGGTTCTGTTGAGGGATCATCCCTGGTTGAACAGATGAGCCTCGGATGATACGATATTCCGAAAAAATATTTGGCGCTGTGCCCTTGTATCCCACATGCCTGGCAACGTCCCATGTATTGCTTTGAGGGACGATTGTTGTTGTTCTGATGATAGCCAGAGTTGTTGGTGTTGTTCTGGTAGTAACTGGGGTTGCTGTTGCAGTGTTGTTGAGACTACCAGTTTGTCTGTCCAATTTGTTTTGGACGATAGCCGGCAGCATTAGCAGTGACTGGAGCAGGAGATGTAGGGGAAACCATAGAAGTGTCATTGCAGAGAACCATTGCCTCGCGATTAAGAAGTTTCTCGTGTAATTTGGAGAAGGAGATCGTTGTATCTCTTCCATTAACTCACTACAAGAAAACACCTCGATTCCTAGGGACATTTTCCTCGAAATGTCGTCGGAATCAAGCGATTCCGACGACATTCCGAACCAAAAGTCCCTCGGAAAAATTTCCTCGGAATCACAGTTTTCGTCGAAATTTCCTCGGAATATTCCGACGGATCTGTTTCCTAGGAATATACCTAGAAAATTCCGAGGAACATTATCCCTCAGAATATTCCTAGGAATGATATTCCTCGGAATATTCGTAATATTTAATTTTTTTAAAATAATATAAATTTATTTTTTTAAAATTAAAATTCAAAAATAAAATTAAAATTTTTTAAATTGAAAATTGAAATTTAAATAAAAAACATAATATAGATAATGTTAAAAAGTAATATTCGAAACAGAAAATTAAAAACATAAATTGAAAACATAAAGAAGAAATAAAAAGAACTACTCGTCGTCCTCGTCGTCGTCGTCGTTGAAGTTATGGTCTGGGAATTTCTTCATGAACGCCTCAATCATCCTCTCAGTCCGCCTCTTTTCTGCCTTACTAGCAGCCTCTTGAGCCGCCATCTTCGCCTCCAACATAGCGATGCGGTCATCCTTATCCTTCAGTTGATCTATCAGCATAGGATCAACTGGCACCTGGGATGTAGAAGGAATCGGCTTGGATCGACGACCCAAACCGACCAAACGTCCCTTCTTCTTTGGAATCGCCTGAAAAAGAAAATTTAAAATTATAATCATAGAAAAAAGATTATAAAATATATAAATGAATTGAATATTTAGAAAATATTTATAAATTATAAATTAAAAAAAATATTTATAAATTATAAAAATGGCTAAAATAATTAGTAAATTACTTTTAAACTTACTTATAAATTATAAATTAAAAAAAATATTTATAAATTATAAAAATGGTTAAAATAATTAGTAAATTACTTTTAAACTTACTTATAAATTATAAATTATAAAAATAATTATAAATTATAAAAATGGCTAAAATAATTATTAAATTACTTTTAAACTTACTTATAAATTATAAAAATTATTTTAATAATTATAAAAATCCAAATATATATTTTAATATCAAAAAAATTTTGGGAAATGCAAAATTGAATTTTAAAAACAAAATCAAATTCCCTAAAACCCTAATCAAAATCAAATTCACTAAAACCTAATCAAAATCAAATTCCCTAAAACCCTAATCTAAATCAAATACCCTAAAACCTAACAATCTAACAATCCTAACAATCTAATAAACCTAACAATCTAAATCTAACAATCTAATCTCAATCCTAACAATCTAAATTCGCTAAAAACCTAAGAAAATTGAATCTAGAACTTACATGGGGACTAGGAACGGATTTAGAGGTGGATTTGGAGGGGATTCGCCGGGAAATCGCAAGGGGGGAGAGAAATCGCCGGAAAATCGCAAGGGAGGAAGAGAGAAAGAGAGAATGGGGAAGAAGAAGAACAGTCTCGGGTTTTAAAACCCGAGATTTCCTACGGAAAATGAATCCGTCGGAATTCCGTCGGAATCCTCAATATTCGACTTTTCGCGAAAATTTTGGCGGTTTGGTCTCCCGGGTAATGAAAATTTCCGAGGGAATTCCGACGGAATTCGATATTCCGTCGGAATTCCCTCGGAATTCTCGAGAATCAGAGAATATTCTCTGCATGTGTTCCTATTGGTGAGACTGTTCCTCGGAATTTCCTAGGAAATTTCCTAGGAGATTCCTAGGAAATTCCGAGGAACCATAGTTTAGGGTTTCAAAATCCAAAATTTAAAACTTTAGACCATTTCTTGAACAATTTAGCAGTTTTTCCTACGGTAACATTGACAATAGATGGCAAATAAACGTTGAAATTACAAAATTATTGAAAAGAGTGCAAGTATTGTCGTTTCTGTTCATTAAAGTGTATAAGTGTTTATCTTGTTGTTTGGGGATCTCGTTGATACAATTGGAAAAGTTTCTATTAATTGGTACAACACCAATGTCTTGTCCCATAATCAATCCAAGACACTTAATAAGGCTTATGAAAGTCTTGTGGAAATCGTAAATCGATGTTTTCGATTCTAAATCATCATTCCTTCGGAATTTCCTAGGAATTTTCCTAGGAAATTCCGACGAGGTGATGGTTTTCCTCGGAATTTCCTAGGAATATTCCTAGGGAATTCCGAGGGAATTAAACCCTACGATCAAACTCCTAAATCCGATTTTGCTCATCGGATTTTCCTCGGTTTATTTCGAGGGATTTTTGCCCCTCGGAATTTCATCGGAAAATTCCGAGGGAAATTGTATTCCTCGGAATTTCCTAGGTATATTCCGAGGAAATTCCGAGGAAACACATAAATTGCGTTTCCTAGGAATTTCCTCGGAATAGCATCGGAATATTCCGAGGAACCAACGTTCCCTCGGAATTTCCCTCAGTATTGCGCTGTTTTCTTGTAGTGACTGCGTCAATAACAGCTTTGTACTCTTCATGTAATCCAGCAAGGACTTGTTGAGTGAGATCTTCTGGATCCATAGGTTTTCCAAGTAGAGCTAAATCATCAGCCTTTGATTTGATGATCCTGAGATACTCACTGATCGTTTTGGTTCCCTTGACACAGGTTCGAAGTTGATATCGCAGCTGCTGGATATGACCACGGGATGGAGTGCCAAACTTCAGGGTGAGTAGATCCCAGATTTCACACGTCGTAGTAGCGCTAGTGACCACCGATTGGAGTGGAAGAGAAATCGCACTAATGAGAGCACTATAGAGGAGACGATCCTGACGACGCCATGGTGGGAAAGCCGGATTGGGGATTGTTTGACCATCAGTAACAATCGTGGCTTGCGGAATCCGGGTAGAGTTGTCGATGAATCCATGAAGCTCGTGTCCTTCAAGAAGGGCTCTAATTTGTCTACTCCACATTATGTAATTTTTGTTGGTGAGCTTTGTAATAGTCGCCATATTGACGGAGAGAAGAGTGGTAGCTGGATCCCTGGCATTGAAGACCGTGGTGGTTTCAGCCGAGGAAGTCGACATGATGGAATTGAGAAAGTAGAAAAAGGAAGAAGTTAAGACTTTGTAGAGAAAAGATACCGCAGAGGAATATAAAATAGAAGTAAAAAAATTAGGTTATTTAGATCAGTGCGCTGATACCATATTGAGGTTTGGATTCATATGTTTATTGATAGTGTCATATAACTACATACTAGATTTTGACCCGCGCTTACAAAGCGCGGGTTTTGATTTTTATTTTTATTTTTATTTTTAAAATTATTTAATAATATTTGTAAACCAACAGTTTTAAAATATTTTTAGGTTCCTACAAACTTACATGGACCTTGAATGATCCTACTCGACACCGTCCGTATATTCATGTAAAACCATTTTGAACCCCAACATTCAGAAAGACCGAATTGTAGTCGATGGGTACTTAGATGACCATGACTAACACCCGCATGAGTGTTATAGTAAATTGTAATATATAACATATATAATTGTGTTTGGTTTTATATGTGTTTTATATGTTTGAAATTGTTCATATTTTATTATTGTTTGATCTATTAGAAAATAAAATTTATGTAATATTCAATTATTTCATATAAATACTATTTTTTTATTTTAGATTTTTGTTGAAATAAGAAAAAATGTATAACTAACAAATTAATATGGTTGTCTAACACAGAAAATATATGATTTAAAATATAAGAATAAGTGAATATCTCAATTTTAGCAATTTATTACGTTTTGTTCATATATGAAAACCTCTAGATTTTAGTTTCAATTGATTGATGGATTTTTTTTTTATTTTGTGGGTTGTAATTTGGAAATAAAAAATATTGTTAACGTAAGGGCTAGATTTTTGGATCTATCTTGTTAATATTATGCTTGTTTTTGAATTTATTCGGTTAGATAAACAAATTATTAAGTCAGCCCGTAAACCATACTATGTTTTATATGATTTGTTATTTATAATAAATCAACCATAAAATGCATCATAAATTATTTATTTGGACATTAGATTTATACAAAAAATGTAAATGTTAACTATTTACATAAGTGGGTTATAGAATTATAATTATTAAATGTATATTACCTAGAATCTGGCCCATGTTTATATTTTTTTAACACATCCATTAGGTCCACTTAATCACTCAGATGAATTTTTTTTTAATGTAATTTAGTAATAAAAAAGAAAAACACTTTTTCGCTTTCTTTTTACCTTCGAGATAGATCTATCTGTACCTTTCCCTTATCTCTTTCACTTGTTCTCGTGGAGATTCGATCAAAAACCTAATTCGAAGAAATATCTGAACTGCTTTGATTTCATGTCCGCATGTTCAATCTATTGTAGACACTATCGAACAATTCAATAAAAGGTTAGGTTTTTATCATTTGTTTCATCTAATTAGAACTTGACCCGCGCCCCTGCGCGGGTGTTTGATTTAATTTGTGTTCAACATAAACTTATAAATCGCTAATTTTATAAAAATTCTTTGTATATATTTTTATATTTTGTAATTTACATATAGAGTAGAATATTTTATATTATAATATAGATTGTTGATAATATATTTTTATTTTTAAATAATATTATATTAAAAATGTATAACTTGATACAATTTGATGTAATTTTAGTATTCATATATTAACTTGTTGTTTTTTTAATTTATTTTGAAATGAAACAACATACTAAAATTTTTAATAGTCAATATATAAATATCGATTTGGTTAAATAAGTTTTGGAATTGTAATTATTTAATTTAAATTTATTTTAAACAGAATCTGTAAATAAAAAGAAAAATAAAAATGAAGTATTTAATTTATTGTAAATACAAAGGCTAAGTTTGTAAATAAAATGAAGTATTTTTTTATACTGCTATCCATGTATCCAAACAACTATCTTTTTTAACTTTGCTATTCTTATATCCAAACAAAATCCTAAAGTACTTCTACTTTAATAATATAGATATAGTTACAGAGATTTACAAATAAGGAATGGGAATATACATGACGTGATGAGAGAACCAATTATTGTAATGGGAGCAATCTAAGTGATCTTGAGATATTGTGTTTCTATATCTAATATATTATACCTGTGGAGCTTACTCCTAGGTTCGATCGGACGGTCATAAATGTTCCCACCAGACTGGAAGCAGATATCATGGGGGTGTCCTCAAACTACAGGAACAACATAAGGACGCTTAAGCCATCCCCGGCAAATGAGATCGCAGCTGATACTATTCGTGCCACAGTTGAGCTAACTCGAGAGAACATAGAAAAACTCAAGAACGAGTCGACTCGGCCGCTCAAGCTGTGCTTGTCAATGTACATCATTTCTTTTTCTTACGCTTGGACTTGCGTGGTGAAGGCATGTGGAGAAGAAGCAAACAAACCGGTCGGTTTGTTGGTTGCAGCGCATTTCAGGCACTGGTTAAGTCTGCAAGTTCCGGATACTTACTTCAGGAACTGTGTGTTTCCAATAGGTCTGTTCGGATATGAAGCGAGGGATTTTTCTAAAGAAGATGGTTTTGTCAAGGCGGTAGAGATCCTAGGCGAGTCAGTAAATGGTTTGAGTTTGGGAGAGATAATCACACTGCATGAACTATGTGGATGGAGTGAAGAAAATTAAAAAGGGTGCACAAATTGGGGCAATCGCAAGGTCACCCCTGTTAGGGATATATGGAGTAGATTCGGGTGGGGCAAACCCGCTAAAACTGATGTGATGAACATTGACCGCACCAAAGGTTTCTTCTCTTTGTCGGAGAGGAAGGATGGGCAAGATGGTGTGGAGATGGGATTGTGTTTGAAGAAGAGTGAGATGAATCTCTTTCTTTCTTTATTCAAAAACTCTAAGGATGTAGCTGGTACTGATGGAATACAAATAAATGGAATGATATGGATGAAATACAGCAAAAATGGAATAAATTTTATTTCAATCATTCATTAACAAAAGTGTAGAGAAATATTTTGAAATGTTTTTCATTGTATTTTTTTTTGGAATGTTTGTGAAATTGATGCAATGAGTATTTCAATACATTCATGTCAAATGGTGAAAAAAATTATGGAATTAATGGAATAATTCATTTCATACCATTCTATTCCAAAAATTAACAATCCAGTTGTAGCCTAACTATGCACCCTTTACGCATGGAAACTAATCTTGACTCACTCTTTGAGATTTATAATCAGAACATAAAACATGTAGACATCAACTAAGAATGAATGGGGGTGTATAAGTTAAGAATTAGTTGTCTATTGTTGTGTTTTTCCTCTTGTTTTATAATCTGAATCATTTTGACGCTTTTAGTTACTCCGCTTGGTTTGATATTAAGTGCATTTATTTCAAATCAACTTATTCAATTTTTTTTTTGGAATAATCCTTTAGTCCATTCTAGAGTTGACATTGAGTTTGATCACATATGCTTGACTTTATCGATCACGTCCGGTTTATATGAGCTGAATGTTTGAGATCTATCCGAGCATTTCACTTGGTCATGCTTAGGCATGGGCAAATGATCAGAACCTGAAAACCCAAACCAAACCCAATAAAACAAGAGTATCATCTCAATCAAAGAAAGTGAAGAAACTCGTTGTGCCAAGTTATGATGTGTGGAAGCACTACACAAGAACCAAAGATAGTGGCGACAAATGTAAATGTCACTATTTTCAAAAGGTCTCCTTCTGTGCTACCAAATCAAGAGAACCAAACCTCCAAAAGCATATGGCCATCTGAAAGAGTGCCAATCATGGTTAACCAGTCAAATAAAAAAAAATAAACCATGACTGGTAACCGAAACCATTTATATCGACCGACACTTCTCATGAATGTCGAGAAAGGTCAATTTCTCTTTGTCAAAACTTGAAACCCCAAAAATTTGCATGGGTGTCGACTGACACCAATCCTTGATGTCGACTGACGCTGAGATCATAACTCCAAAATAAGCTTCATTCACCACTTGAAACTCCACAATTCCATGGTGTTCGCCACTCCCTACCATGATGGCATTGAAAAATTGTCTTGGATTGACAAAGTTTCAAGAGTTGAATCAAAAGGTTTTTGGTCTAGAGACAAGATAATCGGATTTCTGTTGTTGGTTCAAGCAAGGGAATTAGGTTTTCCAGAGGGATAAGTGGTGATTTCAGTCACTGCAACATGCTTATGGTTTTGACAGAAATCATGGTGGAATTGTGTAATTGCACAGCTAATATACGGTATAGCTTATGAAGTTTATGTTGTGTTAAAAAGTTTGATGTTAATTAAACTTGTTAATGGGTTCATGAGTTCTTATCTCAGAGGAAATGTTACAAGAATGTCAGTGAAGACTTTGAGCTTGACACATGTGTTTGTGTTTAAGCTAGTTATACAACTTAACAAGACATGAAGTGTTGATAGCTCAGCGTGATGTGTGAGTTTCACTTCTGGTTCTCATGAAGTTGTTGTTTGGTTCATTGATGTTTGAGTAAGTTTGTGAAGATTAGAAATGTCAAGTCAGAGTTGGGTTACTTCTACAAGACAGGTTCAAAGTAGTCTTCATGTTTGATTCAGCTTTTGAGTTTTTTTCAGAAGTTGGTCATATTAAGATAAAATTTCATCTATTGTCAGAGGTTAAATCCAAAGTAAGTACAATTCTCTAAGTGGAGAAGAGGAAGACGATGAAGAAGAGAGAGAAAAAAAAGAAGTATAAGGAAATTGATTCAAGGTGGAGAATGTTGATACACCTTGGTGATTCAATTTCTTGTTAGTATTGGTTTGAGATAACCAGAAACTGAGGAAACTGGTTTAAGGTGTATTAACATTAGACCAGAGGAAAAAAAGACAAAGAGCAAAAGAAAGCCATCTTTGGTGTTGTAGAGGCTTTGGGGATACTTTGGGTATAAATATTAAAGCCTTAGCTTTTTCTTCTTTAAACTCTTTTGAGTTTGTTCACTTTTGAGCTTTCTCTCCATTGTAATGAGCTTTGTTATATGAGTTGTACTCCTCTTCTTTAGTGAATTGTCAGAATTGATCTGGCCTTCGATGTAGACACCATCACACCAACGATTTGAACGGGGTTAAAAAATTTTGTCTTTGTTTAATCTCATTTTTTTCATGTTAAACACACAAAAAAATGTGTGAGAGAGGTTGAGTGACAAGATCGAAAATCTTCATACTTAAACTTTAAACTTGTTATTCTAAGACTGATGGAGTTAGAGAACATGTTGCAACAACTGATATGAGGGATTGTTGTGTAACAGTTACAAAAAGAAGTTCTACTCTATGATTTTTTGTAGTTTAAATATATTATCAAAACAATAGATCTTTCAAGATTTATACTAAAAAGTGTATTGAGTTGTGCATTTGAATTTATCACAAAGTTTATTGTAAATAGCCTTTTAATAAATACTAGATTCTAAAAGGGCAGATATATATTTTGTTTTAATTTCTTAAAAAAAATAGTTTATATTTGTATATTTTTATAATTATATTTATGTCTAATCATTTATTTATCAATAATATAAAAGACTTAATGTTATTAATATAAAAAAGTAATATATGTGTACTATATAGTTGGACCAAACATTTATCAATAGGTCATGATCTTTTTTAATAGAATAGATTATATATATATATATATATATACATAAAAAGATGTTGGCAAAAAGTACCCATTTTTCAAATGTTGTGGAGATACATCATTCAAAAGTTCCATTCATTTAACAAACCATAATATAATATAATAATAAAACTGATCATAACAGAGATTGTGCTTATACGTCTTTTGCCATTTTTAGTAAACGTAACTCCTTACTTTTGTCTTTAACATCTAGCTCCTCAAGTTTGGTGCCATTTCAAAGTCCCCATGATGAATATCTTGCTAGGCAGTTCAACAGCGGATGGAGAGAGATACGTAATTCTCTCTTCATCAAGTTCAACATCCGTAATATACACAAATCCAGCAACAATGCTGCAAAAATGCGGATAAACAATTACTTCAAAACTTAACGGTTACTCCATCCATACCATACCTTAGGTTTAATCATATAAAGTCGAAGAAACTACCTTGAGATAATATGATGAGGCTGTTTAGCGTATGAGATAGCCAGAACTGTATTCACAAGATCTTTGTCAATCAACACAGGTTTAGCAGAGCTTGACTTCTCTATTTGATATACTTGCATATCACTGAACTTGGCGGTTTTGACGTAGGCCGTGAGATTGTTTGTGGCTCCATTGAAATATTTCTGTGAATAAGAAAATCCCCTTTGCTTTAATCAAACATATATAGAAATAAACTCAAATAAATAAATCGCCGAAGCTAAAAATAGTTTACATGAATGCTATTGTTCCTCAACATTTTGCGAAAATCAGAACTCCTGGAGAAAACTCCAGATGAAGTGTCAAGATTCAAGATATGTACGTTCTTGAATTTGAAAGCTTTGTTCAGATTATAGACAAGTTTTGTTTCCTGCAAATGGAAAAGATCAGTGAAGGACAATATAGGTTTCTTAAAACCAGAGAAGAGAGCTTTGGTATGTTACTTGACCAAGGACGATGACTAAAGATGCATTAAAAGTCCTTATTGCATGGAGAAGCATCTGGAATAAGGCTAGCAAATTAGTATGGGGTTCATAACAAACATAATCTCTTTTGAAAAAAAAACTACAATTTACCTGATAACCAAGACCATTGGTCCATCCCATTGTGTCAATCACCATACCAGAACATCGAGATTCAGCGTTTTTAGCAAACTCTTCTTCTAATTCTCGAGCAATCTCTTCAACAAGGTATTTGTACAAGCTAAGATTGTTACTGAGAGTACCAAAAAACGGAAATAAAGAATATGAGTTTCAAGTTTAGGTCATTTAGACCTGAAAACTAAGAATTTGAAGTCAATTATGTCGCTGAGGTGTGACCAAAATAGTGCACAAGGGCCTTAGACCATCATTATTGGCGGCCCTTAGGGCTAGCCCTTAACAATTATTGGGTCAAAAATAAATGAAAAATCAGTAAGGACTTTGCAAACGGACTGATGTGATCATGGACCAGTGCAACGAGGAAGAGGATGCAACCAGGAATGCAACCATGGATCAATCAGCTAGTGAAGATGTCTTAGCCATTCCAGAAGGTCCCATGACTCGTTCTAGAACTAAGAAACTAAATGGAGCCATTGGAGGATTACTTAGACTCGTATGGAAACAAGAAGAAGGTCTTGGACAAAGCTTGATGATCCGAGATACCTTGATCACCATTCAAGCTATCTCCTCATCTAGCTGAGTTAGTACTTAGGCAAGTACTTGGGTGTGCTCTTTTCCTTGCTCTTGGTTTTGTCCCAAAGAGGTTTTCCGGAGGAAGGTTTTTAACGAGGCCTCAAGCTACTTCACACATCACCTAGGTGCTAATATCGGTCCAAGCCTAAAGGAGACTATTCTATCTATTTATCTTATGTTATGTTTTAGACTATAGTTTCTATGTTATGTTATTTCTCGAAACCTAAAGGCATACGCCTCGGTTTCTCTATTTAAACTCTTGTAAACTCTCATTCTGAAACAAGCAGTCTTTTTATCAAAAACCTTTTGTCTACTCTTTCTCTCTTCTTTGTCGAGTGTGAGAGCTTGCTGGTGAGTCATATCCGGCGTCTAAGGGTTCTAGTTTGGTGTGTCATATCTGATCTAGATCCTAGGAGTATCAAGGAGTCCATCCGCATCTCTTTGTGTCACCAATCGATCCACATACCTTGATAAACTTGAGTCTCTGATTCGTTTAGGCAAGGATCTATCCCATCTGATCCAGAGAAACATCCTAGGATCATATTAAGTGGTATCAGAGCAACTCTGGATAGGGAAGTTCTCGATCTCTCTTTGGTTTTCAAGTCGAACTTTTTGACTTCTCATAAAACCGATTGATCGATCTCTGTTTTGTTGTTGTTTTTCGTAGAATCTAATCATATTTTCGTTTGATATTGATCCATCTGTGTTGAATCCTGATAGATCTAAAAGTTCTTACCAT
>CAJHQQ010003338.1:0-45852 GCA_905132885.1 Moricandia moricandioides
ATGTAACCATATGCCAAATAATGAAGAAGGAAGATGTTGCGTTTAGGGTTCTATTTCTATGATAATTATTATTTAAGCAGGTATATTCCAAATTCTAGAGTTTAATTTGTAGTGTAAAGAGGTGGATTAGCATAGATTACAGGTCAAACGAGCAAGATCTTTGTCGTTAAGCTAAACTCAACTCAAACACGCGAAGCTGTTCCACCAAACCTTAGTTAATGATCATGGACAAAGGTTCAAGATAAGCGGCCAAGAAAATGATGTCTTATATTTACTTCCCTTCCTAAGTATAACGTAATGTTTATTGATCTCATATAACTTGTTAGTTTAGAACTTCTAAAATCACATGTGCATGTTTAAATATTAACTGTTTATAGTTCATCTTTACATTCAGTTCGACAAGTCTTCAAAAAGCAAAATGGTTATTATCTGACCTTTTTTACCAAAGAATTAGCTTGAACAATTGGCATATCCTAAACATAGACAAAGAAAATTTATACAAAAGTTAATAAAATAACAACATTTTATTTTCTTTAAAAGAAGTAGAGAAAATTAACACAAATGCAAGGATTCAATGACAAAGGTAAATATTTAAAAGCCAAGAAACGTAATATTATGCCTTATCAAAGTTTCCAAAGCAAACAAGTCGCTTTGGCCGAGTGGTTAAGGCGTGTGCCTGCTAAGTACATGGGGTTTCCCCGCGAGAGTTCGAATCTCTCAGGCGACGTTAATTTTTGTTATATATTTTTATTTACAGGTCGAGTGGTGCTTTTCCTGAGATTATTGTTGTCTTTGAGGCAATTGTCAGGCAGAATGAGAACTCGAAGAAGAATGTTTACTCTCAGCATAAGGATACTGAGACTTGGATGCGGTCGGTGTTGATGAAGAGGAGTTGCAGAAGCAGATATGTCAAGGGCTTGTTCACTGCAAAACTCACTCTTTCAACGTTATACAAGCCAAAGAAGGATACGGATGAAGAAATGTTTGGAAATTCAGACAAACAGCTCGATAAGCTCAAGAACACTGAGAAGGTTTAAACCAGACAAAGCTTCCACCGGTGCTTCCTAGTAGACATGCAAGAGAGAACGACGTGTTGGAGTTTGAGAAGGAAGATGAACAAGATCCTTCCGGTCTGGAGACTCTAGACTGATTTGTGTCTGATGTGAGAAGATAGGGTAAGAAACTGTTGCACAAAATAGGGTCTGGTGGGACTATGGCAGCCAGATATCTTCACGAGGTGACTATGTGTTCTGGTCGAAACAAGATCGATTTCGAACTGTAACTGTTTTGCCTTCGTATGTGGAAACACTTTGCTTTTGATTCTGTAGTGAGTCTCTGAACTTACAACTGATCACTGACTCGCAACTTGTTTTGTTGTAGTGCAATTGATCGCAGTGAAGGATTGGTGCTAAATCGTTAGCTGAAAATTGTAACAATTAATTATTTAAAAATTTATGCGACCTGCAACATACAAACACGTGACAACAAGTTTGATCGATAGTAAACCCAACTTTTTAATGCAAGAGCAATATAATTTCCCCGAAGTTAACATTTCCTGATTAAGCCATAACTTTAACAATAATCCCAATTAAACTGTACACACACAAACCCTAACTCGATCTCTCAGTAGTCGTCATGTGTACGTCAGATTCGACAAACCTGACCACAATCTTCTTCTTTCATTGTCTCTCCGATGTGATGTTAGGTAAGACAGCGCATGTTTAATTCTTCTATGCGCTCATCATAAGTAAGAAAAACTAATTTACAAACTCTTTTGTTATATTATCCCTTCACACCATATGGCTACCTGATCTTGCTATCCTTTGTGCTTCTTCCAAGTCCATGAGAAATCTGACACATCACTTTTCAGCTAACATTCTTATGATATACACTCTACGAAACATTGCACTGAGGCAGTGTTACACATTTTAGTTAGTTCAACGTACCTTTTGGAATTGAGCACTGCGGTGCCGCCGAGAATAAACCGAATGCCTGAGTTGGTGGCATTTTGAAGAGCAACAGAGCGTGATTCCTCGTACGTTGTTCCACCAACCATGAATATCACCACCTCTTGTGGCCTTCATTAACCAGACATTACAATTATGTGTACAATTAGTTAATGCAAGTTTTTAAGCGTAACAAAACATGAGTTAGCTGCACATACCGTCCCTGTTGAAAATGATCTCCAACAAAAGGGTACTCTACATCTCGTAATCTCCCTCTCGTTATGCTCTCCATTGTTTGAAACAGAAGAGGTTGATGTTGAGTGTACACATTCTCCACCCCCTGTTTTTTTTTTTTTCGCAACAAGTCAGCAACATAACATATAATAGGGAGATATACGATATTCCTGGAGAGGTATAATCTCAGATACAGACCTTAAGTCCACGAGCCATGTTGCGTGCTATATTCATAAGATCTCTGTTTCCAAATAGATCACCAGTACGCTTCTCCACACCGGCTTGTTTCAAGAGAAATTGAACAAGCTGCAGTTGTGCGATATCCAGAAAGTTATGATATGAAAAAATACAAAAGTAGCAGAACCACAAATCATTATCCTACTTTTAAAGGAGGTGCATAACAATATATTCAAAGGTGCAAGAAAGAGATGCAATTCAAACTGAAAGGTGCTAAGTTTGACTTTACCCCTGGTTTATACTTGGGAGACCGTGAAGCCAATTTGTTGAACAGTTGCATCAACTGAACGGGGTTCTCTTTCTCATAGCGCAGAGCATACAGCATTACCAATCGTAGCCGGTCGATGTCAGACACACTTTCGTTATTTAAGAGATTTATAACTGCCTGCAAATAAGCATGAAAAGAGAGTCAGAGGTATTGAATGTCAAATTATTCAGTCGGACTTTCTGCATGTTTGCTACTGATAAATCACTTCTCTATACGGTTATTTTTTGATGGATGCAACATGTGATTTTCCCATGGAACAGTGAATAAATGTAACATTCACTACCTCATACGCAGCTCCTTGGCCACCATTGCAAGCCAAGTCCTGCTCTGTTTGTGAAACCAGCATCAGTTTCCTTGCTTCAACTAGCTTGCTCATTTCAGTAACCAGGGTTACATGCTTTGAGACGTTGCCCTGCATTTTTTTGTACTCAGGGTAGTTGTCAACAAATCTGGCCATGTCCTCTGTAAAACCAACGCATTCCCACATTATACTTATCACTAGCACCAGACACTGAATGTCTTTGCAGGAAAAGGCTAGCCATATTTTTACCTACGGTCTGGATATTTTGGTTACTCTTAGCCACCTGCTGAAAGTCATCTACCATTCGCTTGATGTTCATTCCAATATCACCAAAATTTTCATACATGTTAGATTTGAAGAATGCATCTTGTTCTGATGATAAAACCACCTCCTGCAGGGAAAAGAGACTTATTAGCTAGCTGTGAGGTTTTCAACTAATAAAATAGGGTATTGGAGAAGATTGACAACTTGCTGATCTTTTGGAAGACTTCCAATGGATCTCAAGTCCACTTTATTATCCTGAAGTCCTATGAGTTCGTGCACCATTGCCTACAGAAAAATCTTGCTAAATGAGCAAGTCTTATTCTTACGAAAAAGTACGACATCTGGAAGCACATCTTATATGCCAGAGAGTAGCAAAATAATAACACTTTTAGTCAAGTTAACCTGATATGTCCACTGATTGAGCAATGGGGTAACCGGGTCATCTCTTCTGTCAATTACAAGCAGCAACGGAGAGCTTTCAGTCCGTCTAAAATCGAAAAGACCGCTTTCGTGCTGATACATCAATTTCTGAAACATAAAAGTATATTTCAGTTCAAATGAATACAGGATACAAAAAATTCTCAGACTAAAAGCAAGCTGGAGATTAGTTCCATCACATTCATGCAACATCTGACTAGCGAAAGAAAACATAACTTTTGGAGAGGTTTTCCCACAACTTCACACTTACAGCTGTTTCTTGTGCAATCCTTTTTGCAGTATCAGAGGTCCTCTGGTATCTGATGACAGGTCTACGTTTCAAAGCCAGAAACACCGCCGCAATTCCATCAACGACCCTATCAGAGTAGCGTTGCAAACCAGAGGGATCCACAACTGCTGGGAGCATATATAGATGGTTTGATGGCATATTCAATGTGAAATGATACGGATCACCAGCAACAAAGTCAGCATAAAACTCCTGCAACATAAAAAAACCCAAAAGCAACAATGTTAAACAAGCTACTACTACGTCGAGTTCACCAAGCAACACATGTTCGAATCAGTAAACTTGCAACAGGCAGGGGTCATAAAAAGCTCCACAATCATGACAGTTTCATCACAAACCGAGAAACTTCTTAGAGACAGCTAAAAACAAATACTAGGAAACATTTTTTCGCATCAGTCTCCTATTCAAAACATCATGGAGGAAGGAGCAAGTCACTACTACTTTAAGCTCACCAAGCAACACAGGCAGGGGAAAATAATAAGCTCCACAATCAGTGCCGTCTCATCACAAAGCGAGAAAACTTATTAGAGACAGCTAAAACTAACATCCTTAACCATCAGTCTCCTACTCAAAACATAATGGACGCAAGTAGGATTCTAGAAATCATCACCTGGACTTGTTGTACAGCCTCGTGCTCATCCGAATCAGCCAAGATATGAATCTGAGTATCCTTCAACAGATTGGAGAAAACTGAAAAACATTCAATCAAACTATTAAACAATTGATAAAACTCGAAATCCTTGAAAAACAAAAGAGCGGATCATACACAAATGGTGTTCTCCAAATCTAGGATTCGAAAGCTGGTAACGTAGCTTCTGAATGTTCTCCGAAGTAGGACGGATGAAATAAACAGCTTTGAGATGCGACATGGACTCTTTCGATACGGAGATTGAATCTATCATCTCCACGAGGAACACTTCTTTCTGAAGCAGCTCTGATTGTGAATACACAATACTCACATTGCTAACCTAAACAATTCAAACATTGTAATCAAACGAAGATTGTGCGTAGAGAAGATTAGTGGTTATCGGATTTTACCGTTTCGGAGTCGAGTATGAGAACCTTCATGCCGGAGATATCGTGGAGCATTCGGTTTATGTAATCACGCACGGAAGTGACCATCACCATCGTTCCAGTCGATTTGCAACGGATTCGTTTCAGTCTTTCAGATCTTCTTCCAGAAATGAGTTGCCCAGACGAGGAATTTTAAGTTTATTTTTGTAAATTAGTCCCTTACTCTATTGGGTATTCCTATTTTTTCACACTAACTTGAATTTGTGTTTATTAAACCCAATTTTCTATATGACGAGACATAAAAACGGCGGTTAGCATGCGAAATACGCAAATGAATAGGGCCATAACGACATTTAGCTTATCGACTTAGACTTGCAGATCAAGCAACTCAAGCCCACGAGTGAGTTTTTGTTGGGCTTATATACTGGTAAGTGTAAGCCCGAAACTAAGTAAAGCCCACCAAAGGGTTTTAATGTGCCGTCTCTTTTCGCTAAACCCTAAACCAGCTAAACCTAAATCGGCATCATCATCATCTTCTTCTTCGCTTACAAAACCCTAATTTTTGGGGCATTCACTGCAGTCGCCATCGACCTTGATTCACCATGGTTGAAGGAAAGGGTTTCCTGGTGAGCTCGGTCACTGAGCTTCACCGCAAAGAGAAGCAGAAGAAGAAAGGCAAATCTGGAGGATTCGAGTCACTAAACCTGGGTCCCAATGTCTACAACGCAATCAAGAAGAAAGGGTACAAAGTTCCTACACCAATCCAGCGGAAGACGATGCCTTTAATCCTCTCCGGCGTCGACGTCGTCGCCATGGCGAGAACCGGTTCAGGAAAAACCGCAGCTTTTCTTATCCCTATGCTTGAGAAGCTCAAACAGCATGTCCCTCAGGGTGGTGTTAGAGCGCTTATTTTGTCGCCTACTCGTGACTTGGCTGAGCAGACTCTCAAGTTCGCTAAGGAACTCGGAAAGTTTACAGGTTTGTTCTTGGTTTCCTTGTCTGAAGAAGTCAGTTCTAACCTAATCTTATTATTTAAACACTTGTTTTAGTTGTGTTTTAAACGACTTATGAAGTCTGAAGAACTCAACTCTAACCTAAAACACATGTTTCAGTTGTGTTTGAAACACCTTATGATGTCTGAAGAACTCAATTCGAACCTAATCTTAAAACACTGGTTTCAGTTTTTTTTAAACACCTTATGATGTCTTAATACTAATCTCAATCAATCTTACAACTTCCGCTTCCTTTATGATGTTTGAAGAACTCTATTTTAACTAATCTCAGTCTTCACTTGTTTCAGCTGTGTTTTATACACCTTTTGTTTCCTTTATGATGTCTGAAGAACTCAATTCTAACATAGTCTCAATCTTTAAACACTTGTTTCAGTTTTGTTTAAACACCTTTTGATTCCTTTATGATGTCTAAAGAACTCAAGTTTAACAGAATATCAATCTTAAGACTCTTGTTTCAGTTGTGTTTTAAACACCTTTTGATTCCTTTATGATGTCTGAAGAACTCAATTCTATCCTAATCTCAATCTTACTTGTTTCAGTTGTGTTTTAAACATCTTTTTGATTCCTTCATTGTTTCAGATCTTCGTGTCACCTTACTGGTTGGTGGTGATAGCATGCAAGACCAGTTTGAAGAGTTAACAAAGAGCCCTGATGTGATTATCGCAACCCCTGGGAGACTTATGCATCTTTTGGAGGAGGTTGATGATATGTCACTAAGAACAGTTGAGTATGTTGTCTTCGATGAGGCAGACAGTCTATTCGGTATGGGTTTCGCTGAGCAGCTGCATCAGATCTTAGCTAAGTTAGGTGAGAACAGGCAGACTTTGCTTTTCAGTGCCACATTACCAAGTGCACTTGCAGAGTTTGCAAAGGCTGGTTTGCGTGAGCCTCAGCTAGTTAGGTTAGATGTTGAGAACAAGATAAGCCCGGACTTGAAGCTTTCGTTTTTGACGTTAAGACCGGAAGAGAAGTATGCTGCGTTGATATACTTGGTAAGGGAGCATATAAGTTCTGATGAACAGACAATTATATTTGTTTCCACAAAGCATCATGTGGAGTTTGTGAACTCACTGTTTAAGCTGGAGAACATTGTGCCGTCTGTGTGTTACGGTGATATGGATCAAGACGCACGCAAGATTCATGTGTCTAGGTTCAGAGCGAGGAAGACTATGTTACTGATTGTGACAGATATTGCTGCTAGAGGTATTGATATACCATTGCTTGATAATGTTATTAACT
The DNA here is from genome assembly GCA_905132885.1 of Moricandia moricandioides. Classification (NCBI taxonomy): domain Eukaryota; kingdom Viridiplantae; phylum Streptophyta; class Magnoliopsida; order Brassicales; family Brassicaceae; genus Moricandia; species Moricandia moricandioides. The sequence goes on from CAJHQQ010003338.1 coordinate 7,241, forward strand.
GGGATTTTCCACCGAGACCGAAGATCTTTGTCCATCGAGTTGGAAGAGCTGCTAGGGCTGGTCGTACAGGTTCTGCAATTTCATTTGTTACACCTGAGGATATGCCATATCTGTTAGATCTTCATCTGTTCCTCTCGAAACCGATCAGGCCTGCACCCACTGAGGATGAGGTCCTGAAGAACATGGAAGAAGTGATGAACAGAACTAGTGAAGCTATTGATAGTGGAGTCACTGTGTATGGTCGTTTCCCACAGAAAACCATTGATCTTATCTTTAACAAAATCCAAGACATGATTGATTCATCTGCAGAGTTGGATTCTCTTGAAAAAACATCCACAAAAGCTTTTCGATTGTATACAAAAACAAAGCCATCGCCGTCAAAAGAGTCCATTAGGAGAGCAAAGGAGTTACCCAGAGAAGGATTGCATCCCATGTTCAAAAGCATAATTGAAGGTGGTGAATTAGAGGCAATGGCATTTTTTCAGAAAATCAAAAACTTCAGGTGAGTAGTATAGTTATCCTTTATTCATCCATTCCTTGATATGAACAGGCTTTAAGATGTTGTATCCATGTGTAGTTTTATACCAATTTGATTAATTAAAATGATGGTTGATCTTTGCTAGACCCAAGCAGACCATACTTGAAGCGGAAGGTGAAGCTGCCAAATCTAAAAATGTGAAGGTGATCTTTGTTTTTCCTCTATATACACTTGTATAGTTATGATATTTGTAAGTAACTGAAGGCAAAATGTTTTGGTTCTTGTGCAGGGTCCTTCTGGGCAATGGGTTGATGTGATGAAGAGGAAAAGAGCCGTCCATGAGGAGATCATTAATAAGAGACATGAGCAGACTCAGAAGAGTTCCAATAATCATTTGGAGATGGTAATCTTGTACAACTTCTAACATTAAGTGTTGACGTACTCATTGTGTGCCATTAGTTTACTCACCGAAGTGTTTTGATATCTAGGAAGTTGAACCTACTACCACTGCTATTGAGGACAAGATAACGGGAAGCAAAGGTATGCGTGTTCCTTGTGCACTTGTTCCTTTAGTTCTCTGTTAAATTCTTTTATTGTCCATTTTTTTTGAATTGTTTATCACTTCTTTGATTAAACCTAGCCTCATATAAACTCTCCTTTGATTTCAGTAAGCGGTAAGAAAAGAACCGCACAACAAACTTTCAAGGACGAAGAGTTCTATATCAGCTCCATACCAGTTAACCACGTATGTTCTTTTCCCAAGTTTTAAATTTTTTCTGTGTGATTCGCATTAGCTCTCAAAGCTTTGTTGATTCTACTGATGTGGAGATGAACGCAGAGTTTGACTCTTTGTTACTCTTGTATACGCAGCATTCAGAGGCAGGGCTATCTGTGAGGGGTAACGAAGGGTTTGGATCTAATAGGTAAAAAGATTTGTGCCTTTTTTTTGTGGCATTTCAAATCTTATAGTTCCTTTTTTGTCTGATATTGACATGCCTTATGTCTTTGCTTCGGTTGTAGATTGGACGCTGCTGTTCTAGATCTAGTGGCAGATGATGGCCAGGGCATGAAGCAGCAGAAAACAAATTATCACTGGGACAAGGTAATAAAGAGTTAAGATACATCATAAAATTGGTCCAAACTGTAATCTTACTAAACTGGATTCGTCTTTGGTAAACAGAAAAGTAAGAAGTACATCAAGTTGAACAATGGAGATCGCGTAACAGCCAGTGGCAAGGTAGTACCCTAATTACAAAATAAGTAACATTTGTCTTTTGGTTAAAGAATGTTTGATGGTTCTAGGAAATGCTCGAGTCTAACTTGGGATTCTCTTGTAACTAAATAGATAAAGACAGAGAGTGGAGCCAAAGTGAGGGCAAACAAAGCAGGTGCAATATACAAGAAATGGAAAGATAACACGCACAAGAAAGCATTCAGCCGTGAGGATGGTGATGGAGACGACACACCAAGCATGTCAGGTACATTGTTTTAACTGTTCCCCCCACACAAGTTCCATCGTTTTGAAAGCTGTCAATAAGTCCAAAGAGAAACTTTGCAGGTAGTAGAGGTGGCCGAAGCGGGAAGAGATGGTCAGCATCAGTGCCTAACGCGCATGTGCGTTCAGAGATTAAAGATCTGGAGCAAGTGCGCAAGGAGAGACAGGAGAAAGCAAACAAACTGTCTTATCTGCATAGCAAGAGAGGTGGTAGTAGAGGAGGCGGGGCCAGAGGAGGTCGAGGTGGAAGGGGAAGGGGAAGCGGGAGGGACTTTGATGGTGGAAGCGGGAGGGACTTTGCTGGTAGAAGCAGTAGAGGGGGAAGAGGTGGCGGAAGCAGTAGAGGAGGAAGAGGTGGTGGGTCTGGTGGTGGCCGTGGTGGTAGTAGCAGAGGTGGTAAAAGAGGAGGAGGTGGTGGAGGGAAACGTGGGAGAGGGAGATAGCCGTGAAGAATGTACCGACGAGTTAAGAAGAATCGTCCAAACTTTTGAGCTTAAGGCAAAACTATTTCTTATTAAAATGTTGTGTCACTTACAGACCCTTCTCTACTCAAATGTTAGGCAACACACATTTTTACGTTCTTGTTTGATTTTCTCCAGCTTTTGTTTGTGTATGCCATTTATTAAATCAGAAGTGGCCCCCCAAGTGTTGTTAGAATGGACAAGTGTAAGTGTCTAAGTGAGTCTACCTATATCCAGTAAAGTAAATAACCTTACACAAGATGCTAGACAAGAAGGTTCTATGGTGTAGTGGTTAGCACTCTGGACTTTGAATCCAGCGACCTGGGTTCGACTCCCGGTAGGACCTTAACTTTTATTTTAAATTTCAATTTGCTAAATGATAAAAATGTTGCATGAATAATCATATTTTCTTCAACGTTCATCAATACAGTAAACAAATGGTTGCTTGATTACTAATGTAAACAATGGTTTTGAAATGGAATAATGAAAAAGGAAGCATGAGATGGATGAATGAGTGTTACAAAAGCACAAAGTGGACAGTTATAAAAAAAAGTGAATTTGATAGCTCTTCAAAAGTGCATAACTGTGAAGACATCTCTTTATTGCTTCTTCAAGCAGATCACACCCTCTCTTGTGCCCACCTGTGATGAGACTGTTGAATCAATAAACAGAGATTTAGATTCTTTAACTGTACATTTTTACAGGGGATTGGTAAGACTCTTCAGATGTCTCTGCAAATCCAGCATTTGATGTAGATGATGAGATTGTATACAAAGGAAAATGATCCTACATTACACACACATTGTACTTGATAGTCTCAGCATGTGAATGTGATTGCTACAACTAATGATGATGATTTTGATGGATCAAACTAAACAAGTTGTTAAAATAAGTACAAAAGTGGAGAGAAAAAGAAAGTTTGTAATCATTACATTGGTGTTATTCAGACTTAAAGTGTGTAGGCAACAACCATAAAGACCACTTATAAGGAGAAGCAAATTTGATGCAGCCGCTTCTTATTTCTGAGTTATTCATTATATTGTATGAGATATGATTGATGGATCATCAAACTCAAACATATATTGTTAACAAAGTAAAACCAATTCAAGGTTGTTATAATGTAAAATCCTGAGACTTGGGCTTATATGTACACATGCCAAGGAAGAGACCCTTATGCCTTACACACTGGTTCAATGAGCCGGGTGAGGGTAAGCTGTATGGGTGCGGTGAGCCTGGAGGATACAGGCACAGTGAACAGATGTTAAATTTAGACAACCGCTAATGACTAGAGAATGTCTGCCTGAACAAGTGTGGAGCGCAGGGAATGTATCGCAGACAGCTTGAACCGCCGAAGGTGTGAGGTAAGTACATTGGCTAATGTTGAGGCTTCTTAAACCTTCTTCATGGAACTTGCCTTTCTTAACGGACCGCCACATCTCGTGCTTGTTCTTCACTCCACTCTGAGCCAGAGAGTACATTGCTCTGTCTGTTATGTTCCTGCAGTAGTATAACCCCAATGACCTCAAGTGTACACACCTATTTGCCAAAGCCACCACACTCTCATCTACAAAAACAACAACAATGTCTTAAGACTGATTCGGTTTTGTAAAGTGTCTTAAACATTAAGAGATTTGCCTGTAATTAGAACACAGCCGCAAAGATCAAGGGTTCTTAGATCAGGACAACCATAAGCTAGGCTCATGACCCCATCATCACTTATATTCTCACACCATCCCAAGTTTACTGACTGCATTTCATTACAGTTTTCTCCAATAGCCTGCATAAAATTTTGTTTCCTTGTTAGGTTATTGATAAGACATTACAAGGATGATGTTAAGAAGGGAACCTGCAATGCATTGTCAGATACAGCTTCCACACAACCACAAAGATTCAGAACTTTGAGCTTCCGGCAAAACCTTGTCAGATAAGCAAGAGCAGTGTCGCTGAATGAAGTGCAGCCGCTAAGGTTGAGTTTAGTGAGGTTTGTGCAGCCACGAGCCAGATAATAGAGGGAATGGTCAGTGAGTTTCAAGCTTTTGCTTAGGTCAAGATCTTGTAGCTCGTGGCAGTGATTCGCTATAGCTTCCACTGCATTGTCTTGAAGCTGAGGGTTGTCCTGTCTCAGTACTAATGTCTGAAGCTTGACGAGTTTTGGAGCTAAAGACACAACCAAACTGTCCATGTTCTTCTTGCACCTGAAAACACAAACAAAGTAAAAATAAAACCAAACCCTACTAGTTTCTTGGTACATACACAAATAAAAATCTTGAAACTGAAACCATCAAATCAAGAAACTGTTCTCGCAACAAAACCTGATCAATTAATAATAAAGTTTGATACTTTCAAGAAACTATGCATTTTCCATTTGGATTCGGTTTTGTTAATTCAAATCTCATTCGGACTTTACTAATTTTTAGATCCATTTGATTCATGATAGTTTGGTTCAAATCGGGTTATAACGAATGTAAAAAATTACTCAAAAATCTGTAAAAACTATCAAAATTAACTAAAAACACTCAAAATCTATAAACTACTCAAAAATCTAATTAAAATATCTAGTTAAAATATTTAAATTAACTAAAAACTATTTGAAACAAGCAGGAAATATCTCTAAAATATAAAAATATTAATATATTTAACTAATCTTAAATATTTTGGGATCCTAATTCGGATTTCGGATCGGGTTGTAGTACCCAAAATACCTAGCTCTTAAGCGTCTTGCAGATACTTTTTATAACGGTTTAGATAAAATTTCAGTCTTATCGATTTGGATTCAGTCTAGATAATGGGTTTGGTTAAAAACTTCCAAGCCTACTTTCAGTCACATGATCCAATCAACATATCAGCCATCAACAAAGAAGAAGAAGAAGAAGAAGAAGCTTATGTATACATACATACCAAGAGAGGGAGAGACGAGTGAGCCCAAAGGAAATAGAATCTCTCCAGCCACTGCAAACACCAGAAGCAATGATGACCGTACGATCATCAACAAGGTTAAGGATCCTCATGAGAAGCTCAACAGGGATATCTTTCCACTCGGTGATCACGATTCCTTCCATCTTCATCTTCTCGAAACATCGGTCAAGTGTTGCTGACCCTTCTTGGCTCACCATCTTTCAAAACTCTTTAAAGCTGTTTCTTGGTTCTACCAGTACCACAACAAAAAAAAAACTGAGATTAAAGAAAAAAAAACAGAGCCTCAAAAGACGACGAACGTAGGAAAATAATAAAGATGAAACTTTGGACTATTTCGATAATACACCTTCGTTGCTCTTTCAAATAAATTAAAAGCGTGGACACTCGTGAGGATGATGATGGTGACGAGAGATAGGAGAAATAGAGATAGACAATGAGTTTTTGTTACAAAAGGGTAAGAGACAAAGGCTTAACTTACGGACAATGTCTATATGACACGTGTCATAAACTCATCGGTTACGACACATTACGGTACTTTTCTTTAAATTTTCATAATATTCATAGAGTAACACCACTCTATAAATTAATTATGTTGGAATTGCGAAATTTTATTAATTTATAAAGTTATTAATTTATAAAAAAAATTCTTATTTAAACTTTATATTTTAAAATATACTTTTTTTAAAAAAATATGTAAATTAATTGTTATTTGTTTTAAATATGACATTTATATTAAATTATTATATCATTTGATGTATATAAAATACTTTTCATAAAATTTAAATGTGGTTTTATATAATTTTACTAAATCTCATCAAAATATATTAAGTGTTAAGAAAATATAAAGATAATTCTATTGTGAAATATAAAATAAAAAGATTTAATGATAAGTTCATACTTATATAAAATATGTATACATATAATTTATTAATTTATAATTTTAATGTGACCATATTTTATATATTTTTTTTTAAAAAAATATTTTATTATTTTATTGATTTGAATTATATTTTGAACTGAATCAATTTAGACCAAAAAATATTAATTTATGATATTTATTAATTTATAACGTATTAATTTATAGAGATTATACTGTAATATGAATATTAGAGATAATAACATAAAAGTTTTGGCAAAAGTAAATGAAAAATTAAGAAAAAACAAGTAGGTGATAAGTCTTAACTAAAGAAAAGTGAGAAGACCGCAAATCTTAATTAGGGAAAAGTGAGAAGATTATAAAACTTCTCTCTTTCATATCAATAGATAGGGAAAGCCTTAAACACATTAGACATTATATACTCTATCTGTTTCAAAAATATACTATATCTGTTTCGAAAAATAAATATTTTAATATTTTACACATATTAATAAATATATTATTTTTTGTTATAAATATATTAATTATTTTTTAGAATTTTAAATCAATAGAAATTCAATTAACACAATTAATTTTAAGTTTATAAGTTATTATTATTATTTAATAAAAAATATATTAAAAATATAAATATTATACTTATTTAGATAAATATAATTTTTTGTAACGGAGAGAATATATCATATGATTCTTCGATTTTAATTGTGGTTCTGGTGGAATATACTTGTAGGACTTTAGTTTTTTTTTTGAAGTTATTTAATCATATATAGTTTCTTCTATGTTAATGTTGTTTGTAGAGTTGCATTAAACCCCTTTGACAAAAAAAGTTGCAATAAACCCAATCTATTTTATTAAAGTAGAAGTACTTTAGGATTTTGTTTGGAAACATGAATAGTGAGGATTGTTTGGATACATGGATAGCAATATTAAAAATAATTTCTTTTATTTACAAACTTAGCCTTTACATTTACAATAAATTAAATACTTCATTTTTATATTTTTTATTTACAGATTCTGGTACTGCATTTAAAATCAATTTAAATTAAATAATTACAATTCTCAAGTTTATTTAACCAAATCGATATTTATATATTGACAATTAAAAATTTTAGTATGTTGTTTCATTTCAAAATAAATTAAAAAAAACAACAAGTTAATATATGAATAATACAATTACATCAAATTGCATCAAGTTATACGTTTTGAATATAATATTATGTATAAGTAAAAAAATATAATCAACATCTATATTATAATATAATATTCTATTCTATATGTAAATAACAAAACATAAAAAATATACAAAGGATTTTTTTTATAAAAGCAGCGATTTATAAGTTTATGTTGAACACAAGTTAAATCAAACACTCGCGCAGGAGCGCGGGTCAAATTCTAGTTCATCATTATGTTAGAAGACATTGGAAAAATGCCTATACTGGAACTGATTACTAAAAAATGGTACTTATTTCGCAAGTTCATCTCTTTAAAATGAACATTGCGAATTAATGAAAACATGATAACTACATTAGATACAAATATACATAATAAAAATTCGTAGTTGTTTATTGTATTATACTATAAAACTCTCCATACGTCGATCTAAAAGTTAATCGCAAATAAAGAAGTTACATTAATAAATAAGAAATATGAGATTCATATTACTAAGAACAAAAGAAAAAAAATAACTATTTGCATAAATAATCAAAAAAATTGATAAAAGGTTAAACTAATTTTATTAAATTATTTATAAATGTTTAATAATTGTAAAAGTTTATAAACTCGATTTCATCATTTAAATATTAAATTTTAAATAATAATCAATAAACCATAAATCCAAATATTACATTATTTTTGATTGAAAATATTTTTGAAAATAATATCTAATTTATGATATTTCAAAATATTTTTGCAAGAGAAAGAATGCAACACGCAAGAACTACACAACATGCACCTTGTTGCTCATGAGACCGATGAGTTGGTGAGCACGTTTATTTCTAGTAATGAAGCAACTTCCCCACCAATACTTCTATATTAAGTTACTGACACGATTTGTTAATTAGTAATTATATAGTGATACATTGATGACATACTAATTATACATATGACATGTTGAGTTGATGAATACACCATTTTTTGTATTCTTTCAACATGTCAACACAAAGATAAATCAAAATCTAAACTGTCATATCTTTGAGACATCAATTCGCCGGTTTCCTTTGGTTGTATGTCACGCAATAACATTAAATTGTATGTCACGTAATAACATTAGAGAAATAGCGTAAGATAATCTAAAACAATTTTTGTCATAACAATAATATTTAAAGGAAAAAATGATTAAAATAAAATTTAATAAATAATATAAACATTTATTTATATTCATAAATTTAATTAATTTATATTTAAAATTTAAAGTTACGAAGTAAAGTTTTAGAGATAAATTCTTTTTTTTTAAAGATTAAAAATTACAAAACAGCTATTTTTTAAAGGTATTTTGGTCAATTTTTTTTTTGAAAATAGCTATTTGAAAGAATTGCCCATAACATTATTCATTATTGTTATTACTATTTTACATAATATAAATAAATTACGCAACATGAATGTCTTAAACATAAAACGTATTAGTTGATTGTTTCTGCGAAAAGGAGTTTGTAATTCTTTTTAGGGGGTCACGCCACGAGTTTTTGTACTTTAAGTATTGCTTTAGAATACATAAGAACATTTTTAAAATACATGGACATTATGGACGAAGTAATCATAGTATTAATTTATAAAGGACATGGAAACAGCAAGCCGTTTACTTTTTCCTTATTTTCGTGCATAGTTTAGACTTTAGAGTAGAGATAGATAGGCTGTTACCCTTATCCTAAACCGCACTCCATGCCGTCTTCCCTATATCAAGGGCCTAGCCAACTCAACCTTATTGTTATATATCAAAGATAGATTCATTTCATAAAATGAAATAACTACACTTAATACTTTTTTCAGTTTTAAGTTTTGATAACATAGAAAGATTGAATTTCACTTTGACTATAACAAAAGCATTTGCAGAAGCGAATCACGTTTGAGACAAAACTAATATCGAATAATGAATATTGCATGTTGTTATTTTAGACTTAATGGGATTCATACTTTGGTCCACCCTCCTGATAATTGAATAAACATTAATATATAACGTATTTGTCAACTTTTCAATAACTATGCCTTATTATGATGCTTTATGCTTAGTCAATCAACTCATTTTCATGGCCAGGTCAATGCAGCAATTTGATTATAGAATCACAATGTACATAGTTTCCCACAAAGTAATTCTAATTAATCCAAATAATATAATATGGTAACTTAAATAAATCAAAATAAAAATTCTTAACAACATGGATATTATACATTTGGACAAAGATGATAAGGTCACAAGAAGGATTGAGTTTCATACACAAAAGCAAACCCTTTCAATAGGCAAAGTTCGATATTATTCTGCTATAGACATGTTCAAACGGTGCACTTCACGGTCCTACTATGACTAAGTAAACCAAAAACCCTGTTTTGGTTCGGTTTGATTTTTGGTAAACCGGACCAAAATCCCTGACCAAGTCAAAAGACAACACTAGACCTTCTAGATCATCCATAATACACATTTTACAGTACATTTTTTATCCACAATGAAATAACGTTTTATAAAAGTTACCTTGTCTCTCAAGGCAAGAACTTCTCCAGCAAGTTCCCAAAGAAGAAACTGGTTTTGGCCCATCCTCCTCCTGTTCCAGCTTGACCTTCTTCTTTCCATCTTCTGCTTGGAACCTTGTTCTTCACGTTAACCATCATGCTGTGTCCTATCTCTCCGCGTAACGCCTCGATGGTCTTCACGTCCACTGGATTCCCTGAAGCATCTCTCACATAGAAAACGTTAACAGCTTGTTCTCCTACTGTTGTCACACCAGCTCTCGTCACTGAAAGACCATGCTCTCTCAGAATCCTAGTCACTTCAGACAGAAGTCCAACTCTGTCCTTTGCACATAGCTCCAAACTCCAGCCCTAGAAATGAGTTTCAGACAATAACTTAGGAAACTGTTGCTTGTAATGTAAGAAACACCAAAAGCAGATGTGTGTGTTTAAGGGTTAACTTAGCTAACTCAACTGAGTTTCAGACAATAACTTAATGGACTGTTACTTCTAAAGCAAGAAACACTAAAAGAGGATGTGTGTGTTTCAGACAATAACTTAAGGGACTGTTACTTCTAAAGCAAGAAACACTAAAAGAAGCGTGTGGTTAACTCACCTAAATAAATTGAGTTTCAGACAATAACTTAAGGGAACTGTTTCTTCTAACGCAAGAAACATCAAAAGAAGATGGGTGTGTTTTAAGGTTTAACTTACCTCGCTGACTCTTCTATGGATTGCAGCTTCTAGGCATTTGATAACTCTCTCTTTCTCTCCTTCGGAGTCAAGAGTGCAACCATCTTTGTGTCTGATGAAATACTCCTGAGAGGCATGAGGACCGTTGGATGATATCGTGGCGTGAAACACAATGTACTGCATATCAGTAAGCGTGCATACAATGTCAAACATGAGCTTGGCTCGATCCTCAGAGCTCACGCTTATCACAGAATAACCTTTCTCTTCACAATGCTCAACAGTGATCTTAGGCTCAAGTCCAGGAGTAGCAGAACCATCAACCTTAGTCACTGATTCATAGTCTCTATCAGCGAAGAGCATCTGATGAAGCCTACGGTCAACATGAGTGGAACCAATGGAGAGACTCGTCCTAGCAACTTTCTCATCTTCTTGTTCACATCCACGTATCACAAGGTTTAGCTGTTCTTCCATTGCAGACAATCTTTCTTGATCATCAACGGCTCTAGAGGTCTCGTTATCATTCACATAGAGAACACAAGCGATCCTACGGTTATGAGTCCATGCTTCAGCTGCCACCACGTTGAAGTGGAGGGCTGCTAGTACAGCTGAGATCTCAGACAAGAGACCAGGACGGTCACGAGCAATGATCTCGATCGATGTGTGGTCTCCTAGTGAATGTACACCGACTCTTTTACCTGGCCAAGTGTTTTGTGAAGACGCAGCATGACCCTTTGGACCTAACACCTGACAAGAAATACAAGAATCATATCTACATTATACAAACCATATACATTAACAGCTTTTTCATTACATACCTTCTCGATGTAGTCAATGGTTTTATTATCAGTAACCTTGTTTCCTTGTTGATCAGTGACATGGAATACTATTAAGATGTGAAAAAATGGAATCAATGAGATGCTTCATTGGAATGAAACATTTATATAAATTTGCAGTTATTACCGTCCATGAACCATCCACCATCAGAAGAGATGTATGCTTTGGTGATTGTGAGATCAAGATCGGTTAGAACTTGCACAACTTCAAGAAGGATACCAGGTTTGTTCATACTGTCAACCTGTAAATAAACACACACACACACACATCAAATTTAAAACCAATCATCAAATGGTGTTTAATCAGAGAAGGAAGAATGCTTTACCTTGACAAGAGTGCATTCTTTGCAGCTAGTGTTGTCTATAGAAACACTGCAACAACAACAATACATGAGCTTCTAAAAGCAGCATCAATGACTCTTAAATGTGATATTAGTGTGTGATTATATTACCTAGGAGGATTGATTCTGGAGCTCAAGTTCTCATATTCAGGATCGAAATAAGGCCAGTAAACTTTAGCCATTAATCTTTAAGCTCTTCACACGTTCTGAAGTTAACCAAAAGAACTTGTTTATATATCAGACAAGACACAGAACAAGACAAAGGATAAGAAGAAGCAGGCTTTAAAAGCTGTCAACAAGTTGCAAGAAGATAAGATATTGGGAGATATTGCCTGCAGAGTCAAAGTAAGTGAATCTTGGCCACTAAGTAACTAGCCAGAAGAAGAAGAAGAAGAAGATAGAGAGATAAAGAATAAGAAGAGACCACAAACTGAGATTCTCTCTGCCCCTTCTCTGGTCATTCTCAACCAGAGAAAACACACAAGAATGAAGAAGAAGAATAGATTCGTTAAAGATCTATAAACTATGAAAATCAAAACAAAAAAGATATATTCTGAGGCAACTGTTTTAATTCTTTTATCTCTAAGAGTTGACATGAGATTCTCTCTATTTTGCACAAAAGGAATCCATGAACTTAAAAGAAGTAGCTGTCAAAGTGAAAAACATGGAGGAATACAAGTAATAAAATAAAAAACTTTGATGTAATAAGAAGATTTGATTGGTCAAAGATGGAATCTAAGATGTTACACTGTACAAATATAAAATAGTAAAATAATAAAAAATACGGATTTCATTATACAATATGCCAAATTGCCACTGAGAACAGCGTCACACAGCCACACCAACAACAACAGTGAAGATGAGACAAACTCTATGTTAGTCGATTCAATGAACTAAACATAAAAATAAACTTATGGGTTTTGTCAGACATCATATGTAGGTAGCTAATAGCTACACATCGTTCTCAAACTCTGTCGAAATCCATGTGATCAATCTCATTACTGCTAACGATTAAAAAGATAATACTTTTGACAGAATCAACAGTAAAGAAAACCCAGAAAGAGCATTGAAATGTTAAAGAGTGTGAGAATCGTTTACCTTTAGTATGAGAGAACTTAGAGGAAGCTCAAGTTTTGTGGAGATGGTGAGAGAGATGAGAGACACAGAGAGAGAGAGAATCTATGGAGATTGTTTTACGAATCTGTACATCTTCTAGAAGACAAAAGATACACGGGGGAGACAGAGACAGAACCAGAAGCAGAGCAAGTGTCCTCAATAAGACAACAAAAGAGATGTCTGTCTGCTGCTGCTGCTTCTTCTTCTTCTCTCTGCTCTTTCTCTTTTAATGAGATTGCAAACCTTCTTTCTCACTCAGAGGCTTTAATAGGAATCTAGCGAATTAATAGTACGACACATTTTAACTCAAATTAATTATTTTCTTAGCTTTTAATTAAAACGAGTATTAGTCAGATATGACGAAGCGAACATTATAATTAGTGGTGGTGTTAATACGAACTATTCCACTCTCCCACGCACGCTCTCTACAGCGCGTGTCCTACACTTCATTATTGATATTTTTTAGTCCATTAGCACTCTTTATAAGAACTTAATAAGAGTGTGTATGTGTGTGTCTTTGGATTAATAATGGTAATGTACATTACTAATCAGTCTAATCTGAACAATTACTTTGTGCATAACGCAAAGAGCGCGTGAAGAAGGACACGTTTGGATCTCACGGTGCGTTTTTTTTTTGTCACTTGGTTGCTTTATCCACATGAAACAGGAATAGCGTTATAGTGACAAAACTACATAGTCAAAAAACGGTTAAAGGTAAAAGGTAAATGATATTAACAGACACACATAAAGCATAACGGCGATTTTAACATTAACTAGCCTTTGACCCGCGCGCCCGCGCGGGTGTTATTTTTCTGAAAGTCTAATATTTTAAGCAATTTGTTTGATATAATTGTGTATATGACTTGAACTTAATATTCAATATCCGTTACCCAATTCGGGATCTTATCCTCTTCGAAAAACGGATATTCATGGATCATGATAATAATTTTACGGATTCGATTGATCCAATTATAAATTCGGATAGCAAAATTTTAAGTCTAGATATTCAGATCCAGATATTAAATATTTAAAATTTAATTATAGTTATGTATATTATATATTTTTTTATATAAAATAACTAAAATTTTAATTTTATTAAATTTTAATGATTCTTAAGCTTTTTAAATAATAATTTTAAATAGACTAAATAGATGGTTAATAGTTAGTTTTTAATTTATTTTAAATTAAAAAACAGGTTTGGATGTATGCGTGTATTTGGATTTTAGTATGAATATTCTAACCCCAAATATCCGAATCCGGATAACAATTTTACGAATCCGACAAATACATATCTAAATCCGTATATCCTAGAATACCCTAGATATTTGATCCGTCCTAGACCTAATTGTATATATGTATTATATGGTGATTATTTTTTTTTAATTTATAAATTACATTAGTTATTCTTATTAGATCTATATCTTACAAATGATAATACTTTATATTTGTTTATATATATAACCATTTATAATAAATATTAGTATGTATTTTAGTCATTAATTTTTTATGGAAAGTTACATGATTTTGTTATTGTAAATGAATAAGTTTAGATTATAATAAAAAATTATTAACATTATTATCTTTTTTATAGTTCAAATATAGTTGGTAGCTTATATGAATATGAATAAAAATAAAACTAATTTAATGCTATATATATGTATAATTTTGTTTTTATTATAAATTTTTGAATAATACATATTCATTTTTTTATGAAGTATTCAATTCTAATGACAAAGATTGTTAATGGGCTTAGCCCAGATTTATTTTTTTCTTATTAAAAATTAGTGTTTGGATACATAGATAATATTAGTGGCATTCAATGGTAATTATTTAGGAAATGTTAGGGTTAAGTATTAAATGTACTTCAGTTTTAATAGTTTAGATACTAACACTGTATTACATAATATTATGTTTTTGTTTAAAGAGTCTTTTTGGGCTTCATTATTTTTCTTGTTACACTTTGTAAGGCCCAATATTTAAGAAACTCCAAATCGAATTCTAACTCTAGACATGTATTAAATCTTCCAAAACCTGTTGAGCTATAGTGAATGGTATTTTTAAAATTAACATATTCTCAGAAATATTATGAACCGAATTTACCATTTTTAAAATTAGAAATAGCATGTGGCTATACATCATTATTTTTATTACTATATGGGCTTCTCCTACTACCACCAACACAACTTGCTGTCAATTTGTATGATTCACATTATCCCTTGATATTGTTTCACCAAACTTATGTTTTTTTAATAGTGGAAAGCTATAAAACTAATGAAAAATGCCAAAGTCACAAAAAGCTAAGAGAAGATTCCGTATCTTTAATCTAATCACCGCCCTACATTACATCCTATCGACGTCACTCTTTTTTCATTTCTCCAAAATGATCACACATACCCCAATGGTCCATTAATTTCTTTATTTTGCTAAATTGCACCCATCATTTTTGTCTTATATATCCATGCATACATCACAAAACACTTGCACTTATTTTCATTGTCAACCACAAACAGTACACATAATCCAGCCAAATCTGCAATAATTCATACCACCCTGACACCAAGTTTCTTATAGCAATAAGTGCATTTTGAAGAAGACCCGACTTGGGCATATTCGAATGAAACATTCGTTTTAGTTTTCATTTTTTTTAAAAACTAACATGCATAGATCTGATGGCTTCCAAATTATTAAAATTTATACTAAATATGGTTATAACCACTAATGATGGGCCATGCTTTTGAATGATATTTCTCCTTAATTTGAATCATTAACAAGTCCAAAAGCATGTGTGTTGTGAGTTTGATTGAACCTTGTACTCAAAATGTAACTTAGATTCTAATATATATTATACAAAAAAAACATGCTATGGTTCAACCCATCACACAAGAGAACATTGTGAGAAAAAAAAAATCAAAATGTTCTACTAGAGAGATGTGAGAGATTTATTCTCCTCAAATATGGGTGGTTGATAAACTCCATAATGCTTTATTTAGATACCTAAATTTGAACTGTTTGTCATTAAAGATTATTATTGAAATAAAGTTCTGATGACGATTATTTCTTGAAAAGGAGTAAACTTTTATTTAAAGGAAACTATCAAGAGATAGAATTTGATGCGAATGGAGAAATATAAAAAGTCTCAATAATGTATTCCACATTTTGTGTTCCTTGTTAATTCCATTATCCTCTCACTCTCTATTTTACTTCTATTTTCCTTTACAACACCAACAAGAAAAAATAAAGTTATACCAAAGTGCTTTTCCTACAAAGAAACATTGCCTAGTGGAACATGTGATGCCCTCAACCTCTCCCACCTTAAATGTTGAACAACAAAAAAAATATCTTTAAAACACTGTTTTTGAAACAACCCTTATGCTCAACTCTCCCAAACACTTAAAAACAAAACGTTTCTTTCTTCTTAATGCTTACCACTTTGATCCATTCATATTATTACATGATGCACTGAGACTCAAAAGTCAATAGCTACTATTTTTACCTGGACAAGAAAACCAAAGAGGATAACGATCTTGAGGTTTGTGTCTCAGACTAAATTCCTTTCCAACTATGTTCTTATTCCTGGAGATTCCTCGGCAGAACATCATATAATGGTTGGAAATGTTCTTGACGTCTGCAACACAACCATAAAACAATCAAATCTTTTTGCTATCAATCACAATTGTTTGATGGGTGACATATAGTATAACTAACAAAGCTATCCATGTTCTTCTTATTATGTTGCAAAATCAAAAGGGTGTGTCCAATTTCGTTTCCAGGCCCCCCCAAAAAAACTGGAGAAGATCTATAATTGCTATCCTCTATCTAGTAACAATACAAACTGTTGTATGTAGAAAAGTGAGAACTGACCTCTAATGGCTGCTGACAATTATAAGGCTATGTTCATCAAACTTCAATAGGCAGTTTTTGTTTTACTGCAATTTTCCCACTCCATTTGCAGCATTTCCTCTGGCTCGAACTTGGCTTGTTATTATTCACACTCAAGTTCGAGTAATCAACACTCAGCCCAACTGGAGCCTGGACTCTTATTTACATGCTTCTCTCTCATCAGTTTTCTTACAAGCGCCGAGCTTTCCCAGTCTCCAGAGGTTGCAAATATGGCAGACAACTGCACATAAGCGACTGAGTTCTCAGGTTCTAGCTCTATAATCTTCTCAGCAACTTTCTTTCCCATGGCTTTATGTCCATTCGCTACACATCCTCTTAGAACAGACGACCACATGCTTGCATCCGCATCAAAAGGCATCTCTTCCACAAGATCCATGGCTTCTTCCAAATAACCAGCACGAGCCAAAAGGTCGACCATACATGAAAAGTGTTCTCTGTCTAGAACAAAACCAGTATCCAACTTCATTGCCTCAAACAGTTTCCTTCCCTCTTCCACGAGACCACAGTAATTACACGCTGTTAGAACGCCCATAAAGGTGATCCGAGTGGGTCTTATACCAGCAACACTCATTTTCTTGAACAACTCAATCGCTTCAAATCCATGACCGTTGGTAGCATAACCTGATATCATTGAGTTCCATGGTACTTCATCTGATTTCACCATTGTGTCAAACACTCTCCTGCCATGCTCCACTGATCCGCACTTGCAGTAGAGGTCTATGAGAGAGGATGATACTATTTGATCAGATTCAAGACCAACAATAGTCGCCCTCGCAAAAACCTGCTCACCAAGTTCGAGGGACGAAATGTTTGCACACGCACTAATGACACTGGAGAGGCTAAACTTATCTGTAGGCAAATCCAGCTTGTGCATTTGGCGGAAATACTCTAACGTTTCACCTGGACAACCATTTTGACTGAATCCTACAGTCATTGAGTTCCAAGAAATCAAACTCTTTTTCTCAATTCTCTCAAATACCCTTTTTGCATCTTCAACTCTTCCACAGCTGAAATATACCTTGATCATAGAGTTCAGTAAGATAGTGTCATAGGTTCTGACTTCACTGAAAAGTTTACAAGCTTCGTCCGGGATCCCACACGTGGAGTACATGTCAAGCAATGTGCTAGCTACAACAATGTCAGTAATTAACCCAAACTTATAAGCATGACAGTGCAACTGTTTACCAGTCTCTATGATACCCAGACCGCTGCAAGCATTTATAACAGCTGCCAGAGTACGTGAATCTTCCTGAGCTTCATCCCTCATCTCCTTGAAAAGAAGCAAAGCCTGCATTTCCATATTATTGGCAACATAACCCGAGATCATAGAGTTCCACAGAAACACACATCTGTTACTTCTCCGATCAAAGAGTGTTCTAGACTCATTCACTCTCCCACAATTAGCATAACCTGTAATCATAGCAGAGAGAGAATGATCATCAGGCTCCCCAATATGATCCACCATACTGCTAGCCATTCTCAAATCACCACACTTTGCATACAAATTAACCAAAGCACTATTCAATACCTTGTCATACTCAACACCACCTATCAAAACCCTCGCATGTATCTCCTTCCCACATTTCAAAGCTTCCAACTTTGCACAAGCCTTTAAAACCGTCGTCAATGTAACCACATCAGCGCTCAATCTCACTTCTTTAAAAAGCCTCAGACTTTCCTCAGCACAACCGTTCTGAACATACCCATGAAGCAGAGAGTTCAACGTCACAAGGTCTTTCTCAGGCATAGCGTCAAAAAACCTCCTAGCAACACCTAACTCACCAGCCTTAGCGAACCCGGAAACAACCACATTCCAAGAGTACCCATCCCTCTCTGGCATTGCATCAAAGAGCTTTATAGAAGACCCTTTATCCCCTGAGTTCATGTACCCTTCGAGCATTGTGTTCCATGAGAAACAGTTTCTCTCAGGCATTTCGTCGAACAGGTTCCGTGCAGTGTTCATTCTGCCGCTACGCGTGTATATCTGGAGGAGATGGTTAGCGAAGATGACGATTGAGCTGAGAAAGCCCTTCTTAAGGAACAGTCCGTGTGTTTGTCTCCATAGAGTTTCTCTGTTTATGTTGCTGCCTGATCGAAGAAGACGGACGTAGCGACGCAGATAGTGGTCTTCTTCCATCAATCAAAACTCGTAAGATCAACATCATACGATGCCAAACGGTGCCGTATTATATAAGGATCAAACATCATACGACGTCAAACGGTGACGTAGCATGGGGATCAAAACACTAACGCGCGATTCTCGATTTATTTCTTTTTTTCCTTAACTTTAATTATGACTAGCTTTTGCACGGATGTTATTTTTACAAATATCAAATATTTTAATTAATTTGTTTGATATAACTGTATATATGACTGAAAATTAATATTCGATATTTGTTATCCAATCTGGGATCTCATCCGTTTCGAAAAACGAATATTCGGGGATCCTAATAGTGATTTTACGGATTTGACTGATCTATGTGCAAATTTGGATAGTAAAATTTAGGTCTGGATATCTGGATCCGAACATATATATTTAAAAATTTAATTATAGTTATCTATGTATATTATATAAAATAGCTAAAATTTTAATTTTATTAAATTTTAATGATTTTTAATTTTTTAAATTATAATTTTAAATAGACTAATGGAGTTTTATTGGATCAAGGATTTGAGAGAATTTCATTTTTTTTCACGAATCCCCTCTTATTGTATCTAACATTTACAAATTTCATACGAAATCCAAGCTTATTAGATTAGTCATTTGTATAAATTCTCTCAAATTCCAGCTTATTGGAAAATATAGATTTTGTCAACAAAATCCATCAAATGGGATTTTGTGGAATCTGAATGATATTTTACAGTGAAAAAAAACCAATTGAAATACCACCTACTAGGATGGTATTTGAATTTTTTTTAAATAGAAAAAACTCTTTTACATTTTTAAAATAAAAATATTTTTTTGAAATGAAATAAAATATTTGAAAAATATTTTTTATTTTTTTTATATTTTATATATATCAGAAAATGATAATAATATCAAATTTTAGTAATGTAGAAATAAATTATTATTTAAATAAATATTTAAAATTTAAAAAGAAAGATGTTTTTTAAAATCCCAAAAAAATCTTCAAAAACATATAAAACTTGTAACAAATCTTTTTATGATTTATTCAAATCTCGGATTTCCTTGAATTTTCTCAAATTTTGAATTCTTTCAAATCTTCTGTTCAATAAGCCCACTAAATAGATGGTTAATAGTTAGTTTTTAATTAAAAAAACAGGTTTGGATATCCGCGTGTGTTCGGATTTTAGTTTGGATATCCTAACTCCGAATATCCGGATTCGGATAACAATTTTACGAATCCGACGAATGCATATCCGAATCTGTATATCCTAAAATACCTCAGATATTCAATCCGTCATAGACCTAACTGTGCATATGTATTATATGGTGATTGAAATTTTTAAATTTATAAATTACATAAGTCATTCTTATTAGATATATATCGTACAAATGAATAATATATTTTATTTGTTTGTATATATAACCATTTATAATAAATATTAGTATGTATTTTAGTCACTAAATTGTTATGGAAAGTTACATGATTTTATTATTATAAATGAATAAGTTCAAATTATAATCAAAAATTATTAACATTATTATATTTTTATAGTTCAAATATAGTTGAGTAGCTTATTTGAATATGAATAAAAAATAAACTAATTTAATGTTATATATATGTAATTCTGTTTTTATTATTAAAATTTGGAAACACATATACATTTTTTTTTATGAAATATTCAATTCTAATGGCAAAAGTTGTTAATGGGTTTAGCCCAAATTTATTTTTTTCTTGTTAAAAATTAGTGTTTAGATATTTGGATGCATGGATAATATAGTGACATTCCTTATAAATATTAGGTAAAAATAAGGGTTATTTCCTATTTGTATTTATGTTTTAATAGAGTAGATGTAATCAAAACATCTAGAATTACTTTGACTTTTGAAACATCTATAAAAAGTGTTTCAGAAAAAACTAGAATTACTTTGACTTCAATTCACGAGTGTGTAATTCTAGAAGGAAACCAAAAGGAGAAGTATATTGTTAATTTAAATAAGATGATTTTGTAATGAGAATAATAAAGCCCATGATGAACAAAATTGTTTTTTTAATGAACTTTAAATGAATATCTGTGGAACGTATGCGCAATTGACTAATTGGATTCTTTTTTTTTAAATTTTGGTAAATGTTAATTGGAAGTAGTAAACGTTGACTAATTGGATTCTTTTTTTTTTAATTTTGGTAAATGTTAATTGGAAGTAGTAAACGTTGACTAATTGGATTCTTTTTTTTTAATTTTGGTAAAATGTTAATTAGAAGTAGTAAACGATTTTGTCTTGTTCATAGAAAAATGAATCCTGTTGTAGGATTATATGAGAATAATAAAGTCTAATATGAGCAAAAAAAAAATTCTAATGAACGTTAAATGAATATCTGTGGAACGTATAATTGACGAGTAATATTGACGGGATGAGGTAGCTCTACTGGTTAGAGTTTTGGGGGCCAATTGTTATGTTCTCGGGTTCGACGTCAGCCGGAGGTGAACTTCTTCTTCCATGTCACTATTAGTGGTACTGGGCTTCGGCCCAGGTTAATACCCTCCCGGGTGAAGTGGACCGCTGCCTGACCAGGCCCAGAGAATGATCCGCGAAGCGGGTAACCCTAGATTATAAAAAAAAAAAATATAAACGATTTTTGTCTTGTTGTTAAAAGAAAAATAATTTTGTCTTATTCATAGAAAAATGTATTGTATGTATATCAGTTATTGAACGTTAGCAGACAAGACATCAGACATATACACGTTGACTTAAATAAATAAATGGACGTTATCAAAATTGTTATGAATCATTGCTATTATTTACGTAGTTGTCGAAATTGTTGCACCGATTTTAGCTCACATTACAATCATAAGGTATCGATTTAGATGGTCTTTTTTTCATTTTCTCAGATTATTTTTTCATTGGTTAGTTTTTTACCATAAGGAGCTCTAGTTCTTATCAAATGTAAGAGCATAATTAGCAATGAAAAACTCTCAAGAGACTCTTATCTATATTTAACTAATATATTTTTTATTTTGTTAGTAAATTTTGTAAATAAAATGTGATGTACCAATGAAAAACACACATGGAAAATAGTTCTTTGAAAAATAAAGATTACTTTTTTCGTAATGAAAGAACTAGATCGAGTTGTGTGGATTGATTTGGGCTGTGTTATTTTACTCTATATTAACATCCTTGTGAAGGAACCATGAGCTGGACAGAACTAGAACTCCAAGGATGCTTAGAGAAGACCTTTCTTTTATCTGACGACTCTCAAGCGACGAGATGATAAAGAGCACGAGCTCCACATCCAAAGAAAGAAGCCAGAATCATCTGTAAAAAGTAAAAACAGAAGAAGAGCCCACCAACGTCGGTCATATAACAACGCTTTTAGACATAGACGATGGGAATAAATTTTTTTTTTTAAAAATACAATAAATAATTTCTGCGTTTGCCAAAACAAAAACTTTCTATATTTGAGTGAAAATCAGAATCAGAGAGGTGTTTTATTGGTAAGTACGTGCCGATCTTCTTAAACAATTTTACTGTATTGAATTGAAAGCAAGTAATTAAATAAAGGTAATTACTTGATAAATATGTTATGGAATCAGGAAGGGAAAGAATAAGAACCCATTGGACACGCTTACCTTTAGTAGAAACATTAAAAAGACTAATGAATTTGACGTATTCTTAACGCATTAAACGCCTCTATACTCATATTAGTAGTCAAAATCATTGCAGATTAAACAGTTTTACCTAAAGCAAGTTTCACTTGTTCTAACTTCTAGAACAAAATATTGAAATATAATATTTTTGAACGAAATATCATTCATCATTTCATCGCATTGCAGCAACCGCAATTAACATTATATACAACAAACCAAAGTATCCTTTTTGTAAAAGAAAATAAAAAAAGTAACCTAAACCAGTTATTAAATATAAAGGGAATGTACCAACTAGCAAGGGTTCATATTTCCCATTATATAAAATCATAAACCCAAATGATTGAGGAAGAAAAAATCATTTTCTTATGTTAAGGAGCATTATAAAGCTCAAACGTGTGAGTGGTAAACAAGTACGGACGAGTAATTTAAACCTAAAAATAGATAAAATACAACAATAATGGTTTTGAAAAATAAAAACTACATGTAACAGATTTGAAGAATCTACTAATAAATCATATTAATAATCTATTAATTTACAAATATTATAATCTAATGGATTTAGATTATCTCCGGCGCACGCTTTCCTTTGATAAGATCTGCCTCTATCAATAAATCATAAAAAACAAAATAATTATTTAACTATAATCTATTAATATCCTATATATTTGTCTCAACTATTTTTTTTGTCATGAAATATTTGTTTTCAACTATAAATTGTAGAAATAAATACATTATTACAATGCGAAGGGTGTGTATGAAGAGAGAGCTTCTTTGTCAAGTTGTGAACAAGACTCTAAACTGTTTGTCCCTTCAAAGCAAGATCCTAAAGATCAACGACCACGATCGTCACAAATGGTTGATCCTTCTTCAAAATCGTTCAATACCCATTTGATATTCCCCAGAACCTTCGATGATCATCCAGATTCAGGCGTCTGTTCACCTCCTCTGTGGAGAACCAGCCCACCCAAGAGCCCTCCTCACAAGCAAGACAATTACCAGAACCTCTCTCCTGTTTCCAAGGCTCAGGTCATCGCTCGTGGTCAGCGAGAGCTTATGGAGATGGTTAACAAGATGCCCGAGTCTTGCTACGAGCTCTCCTTGAAGGATCTCGTTGAGGTGAAAACAGAGGAAGAAGAGAAAGATCTGAAAGTGTTCGACGAAATGCCTCAGAGAACGAAGAAGGCGAGTAGAGCCGTGAGGAAGACGAAGAGCGATAGATGGGTCGATCAGACTCGAAGTGGAGGGGTGAACAACAGTGGGTTTCTTCTGAAACTAGGGTTTCCTGTTAGCTTGGGTGCTAAGAAAAAGACGAAGAAGAAGGATGAGGATGATTCTTCCGTGACAAGCAAAGGCTCTTGGGTTTCTCCCAGACGTTCCATCTCAGAGGATAAAGATTGGTGGAAGGATGGATTGTCGGAGTCGAGTAGGAGTCAGAGAGGTGTCTCGATGATCAACAGTGGGAGCTCAAAGAGCAGTGGTAGTAGCAGCAGAAGCAATAGTGATCGAAGCAGAAGCAGTCTAAGGTATATTCATAAACTCTTGGAAATGAAAGGTTTAATTTTTGTTTATCTTTGATCATAGGAATGCTTTGTTAGTTTAGATGTTGAGAACTAATACAGAAAGAAAACTGTAATTCAATTTGTGGCTAAGTTGATTTTAATAAAGTAGCCAACTTTTTATTAAGAATCCGCATGCTTGCATCTAGTTCTTACTGATGGGGACGAACTGTTTTGTGATACTCTTGTCTCTTTGTCATGTGACTCTTGTAAAATACTGTTTACTTGTCGTGTCTTGTGGTGGGTTTGAAGTTAATGGGTATAGAAAGGGTTAATGTAGATGTGTTGGTTGCACGAAATCTTTAAAGTTTTGGACTTTTTGCTGAATGGTGATGACTGAATATGCTAACTATGTGCTGTATATAACAATAGACATTGATTGCAAGATCAACTAAATTTATGCCTAACATTCTCTCCCTCCCTCTCTGTTTCCTAATACAGAGATAAAAACAGAGGATGCTTATCATTTTTATGGAATGTACATCTGCGAGAATGAAATGAAATGTTCTTCGTTGGTTTATACACTTCTTTGCTGAAAGAAGATTAATGATTGCTTTAACCTGAGCTGGATTTAGTGCGTTCTGTAAATCCATGGACGAGGGAATCCAGGAATGATGAAGATGGAAGCAGAGGACATGAACATCTTCTTTTCAATGTACAACCAAATATTATAACCCTTTGTTCTTCTTCTTGTAGTTCTCTTATATATATTGAGTTTTCTTTATAAGCATATGTAATGTATCTATAGAGCATATGATGATGATCTTATTATATGTAGATAGGTACTCTAGCTTTTGCTAACATAAACCGATAGAAGTGTACCAATGCTCATCAATATATATCAAAATTTCACGGTTTTGCTTTTGGTCTTAAACTTAATCAATGTCAATAATCTTTGCCTTCGCTTCAAGTTCAAGAAGAGTGAAGCCTTTTTTGTGTGTGTTTGGTGATTGGTGGGTCCTTTGTGGACTTGTGTGAGGTCCGTTTAGGCTTAGGCAAAAAAACAGAGTTTGGTTATCCGATCCCATAACCGAATATTTTGTATGAACCGTAAAAATATCTAAACGGATCCTATAGAATGATATACAACATATTTGAATCCGGATATTAACTGAATCTGAACAAGTAACCCGAAAAATATGAACATTGTGAAACCATTATAAAAAATTCTGACTTAGAAATCCAAATTAGCATTGGAAACCTAAATATATATTTTAAATACTTAATTTTATTATTTTGAAATACATGAAGCCCAAAGAATCAATATCCGAACCCGAGATAAATTTGCATTAGGGATAAAATATCCCATATCAAAAAATTTAAAAAACTTTTAGTAATATATAAATGGTTACGTCCAATTCAATTATCGAGAGAATTTTTAATACGATAGTTATACACGATAGAAAAGGTTATAATAATTAAGGGGTTTAAGGTGTTCAGAGCTAACAAAATCCAAAACCAAACATATAAAAACCCGAATGGAGCCTAGAATACTGAACTTGAAACCCTAAAATCTCTTGTAGAACCTGATCCGGTATCCAAACAGTCATGCCAAGATGGAGTCATGTTCCAAACGCATTTTCATTTCGTGTTATTTTATTGCCGTTAGGAAACGCGGTTATGGTTTTAATATGGACTCCTAGGAGACAAGCCAACGAAACCATCGGGTTTTACGGGTGATTTTGCCGTGTGTAGACCGATTCGACTAATTAATGACTTTCTTAATCTTGAATGATCCGAAAGATTGTTAACTGCTGCCCGAATATCTTTTTTTCTTTAGTTTATGAAAAAGACTTTAAAAATGACTAATAAAAAGTCAGACGGTGACTTTGTCTTAAGGTCTTGTATCAAAGGGTAGAGCAAAACCAAAACACAAGTTTGCAACTGTTTGTGCATCTAGACTAGCAGAAAAGTTGCAGTTGACCCTAAAAGGTGAAAAGCTGATCTGACCTTGCCACTATTAGAATAATCCTTACCGTGTCTGCTTCAAATTGTTGCATCTCTTTACAAATCCTGAGATTTACAAATCTTCTCTTGTGTGCTCTTCTTTTGGTTCATTGGTTTGAACAAGGTATAAGGGTTCTTTGTTTGTTCAGCTTCGAATTTTCTTGTTGTAGATATGTACTAAAGAGATCATGGTATGCTTGATCTGTGCTTATAGGAAATTTGAGATTTGATTGATAGAAGAGATCCTAAGAATGGTAAATGATGCGGCGGCATGGGCAGAAAGGGCTACAAATGATATGTTGAGTGGTCCAGATTGGGATAGTAACATTGAACTGTGTGATATTATCAACATGGATCCTAGGTAAGAAAAGAAAGGTCTCCTACTAGTTATGATTAATTGTCTAGCTAGTTTCAGTTTCTTTGTGGCTATTGACTTTGTTTAATGCCTCTTAGTCAAGCAACAGAAGCAGTGATGGTGCTGAGGAAGCAGCTAGGAAGTACAAACCCTAAAGTCCAGGTTCTTGCACTTCATGTGAGTGTAGTCTTGGATTGAATGCTTTGGTTACAGTTCATGTCTGTGTTGTGTTGACCTCATTTTTAGATGATGCTTGGTGCAGGCGTTGGAGTCTTTAAGTTTGAACTGTGGCGAGAACGTGTACAATCTCATCGTTGACTGTGATATATTGATTGACATGGTCAAAATAGTGAAGGAAAGGTTTATTTATTTTTTGTTTCTTGCGCTATACTTCACATGCTTTAATATATCTGGTAACTTCCAAATTATAATAATGCAGCCTGACCTAAATGTGATGGGAAAGATACTTAGTTTGCTAGACATATGGCAAGAAGATTTTGGTGGACGTAGTGGTCAATACCCACAATACTACAATGCTTATAACGAACTAAGGGTATGTTATCTTTTTATTTCATGAGTTATGACAACTTATGTTACAATAAGTTTTTTTTTTTGACAAATAAATGGTTTTAGTCTGCTGGAATTGAGTTTCCACCTCGAACGCAAAGTAGTCCACCTCAGACTCAGCCCGTTCCATCAGATGAAGATGATGCTGCTATTCAGGCGTTGCTGCTAGGTATAATGAAGTATGCAGAAGTGTGTGTCTTATTCATCAACCAAGAGAAGTATATATACAACATAGAGATCTCATAAGATAACTAGGAATAGGAAACTAGATTAGTCTAAACCCCTAAGTATTAGGAACCTATCATTATCTTCTCAATACTCCCCCTCAAGTTGGCAGCGACATATTTCGAATGCCTAACTTGGACAGCAAATACTGAAATGTAGGAGAAGGTAGAGGCTTCGTAAGAAGATCTGCTGGTTGATTCTTGGTTGAGATATGGATAGTCCGAAGAAGGTGTGCCTGGACAGCATCCCGAACAGTATGACAATCATTCTCCACATGTTTAGTACGTTCATGGAACACTGGATTTTTGGCGATATGAATAGCCGATTGACTGTCACAAAAAAGACGCATGGGTTGTTGGTGAGTGAATCCCAGCTGGTGTAACAGGCGCTTGAGCCACTTGAGTTCGCAGGTAGCATCCGCCATGGACCTATATTCAGCTTCTGCCGAAGAACGAGAGACTGTCCGTTGTTTCTTGGTTCGCCATGAGACCAAAGAATCACCAAGTAAGACAAGATAGGCACTCAAAGACCGCCTTGTTGTTGGGCAAGCTGACCAGTCAGCATCACAAAACGCAGTTAGCTGTAAACTACTGTCAGATGATAACATAACCCCTTGATCCGGACAACCCTTTAAGTATCGAACAACACGTAAAGCGGCAAGCCAATGGTCTTCAAGAGGAGTCTGCATAAATTGAGAAAGAAGATGAACAATATAGCTGAGTTCTGGTCTCGTGAACGTGAGGTAAATTAGTCTGCCGACCAACCGCCTGTACTTGCCCGGATCCGTAAGTGGTGCACTGTTAGACAACGCAAGCTTATGATTCAACTCTGTAGGAACAGGAGATGGTTTCGCACCAAGAAGACCACACTCCGTAATTATATCCAAAGCATATTTTCGTTGAGACACAAAAATACCTTCAGGACCTCTTGCGACTTCCAAACCCAAAAAATATTTGAGTTTTCCTAAATCCTTCATCTTGAAACACTTGTGCAAATAGTTTTTAAACCGTTGAATAGTAGATACGTCATTGCCAGCAATGATAAAATCATCGACGTATACCAAAATGTGTAAGCAAACACCACCACGAACAAAAGAGAACAATGAGTAGTCTTCATAACTCTGGATAAAACCGAAATCCAATAAAGTTTTACTCAACTTTGCAAACCAGCATCGAGGAGATTGTTTGAGACCATATAGCGATTTTCGGAGACGACACACCTTAGAAGGATCACTGCTTTTAAAACCCTGAGGTAGTTGCATATATATTTCTTCTTCAAGATCACCATGTAAGAATGCATTATGAACATCCATTTGGTGAATCTCCCAACGTTTTGTGGCTGCAATCTTAAGGAGAAATCGTACTGTGTTCATCTTTGCTACAGGCGCGAATGTGTCTTGATAATCAGTACCCTCTTGCTGACGGTTTCCACAAGCCACTAATCTTGCCTTAGGCCTCTCTTCAGTACCATCGGCTTTGTACTTTATTGTATAAATCCATTTATTACTGATGGCCTTTTTTCCTGGAGGAAGTGAAGTTATATCCCATGTGTGATTCGCTTCCAGTGCATCAATCTCTGTTTTCATAGCTCCATTGAAGCGAGGATCAAGGACTGCTTCTTTGTAAGTCCTGGGTATATAGTCAGTAGTAATCTTCGCAAGAAACGCCTGATGTTTATCATGAAAAACAGAGGATGAGACATAATTTGCAATAGGATACGGTGTTTTACCTGAGACCGTTGATGAGGAACTCTTTTCAGGAGAAGAAACGTGAGAGGGGTTCGTAGGAGAAGTTGCATGAGTAACAAAATTCTTGAGTAAGATAGACGGTTTCTTGCTTCGATGACCACGTCCAAGAATTTCCAGAAGTCCTGGAGAATTAGACTGGTCGGGAGTAGGGGCTTCTTGAGATGTCGGAGATGCAGGCGTGGAGGATGATGTATTTGTAGAACCGTACTGATCAGATGGAGGGACAGTATCGTTTGAGTCCTTAGAAGTCGGCGGTGATGGTATTGGAGGAATTTGCTCCGGTTGCATCTCTGCATTAGTTGATTGTGTGATCTGTGTAGGGACAACAGTACTCCCCCTTGATGGTGTAGCCGGTGCCAACCAGTCATCTATTCGTTCGTTTTGTTGCAGAACTGGTGGTGACACATAGGTTTTATTGTCGATCCCCGGAAACTGATCCTCAAAGAAGGTAACGTCACGACTGATAAAGAATTCATCAGTCTCAGTGTCATACAGCCTCCACGCCTTCTTACCAAACGGATACCCTAAAAATAGACACTTGCGACTTCGTTCAGCAAACTTATCTTTGCTCCTTGGTCGCCAATGTGCATAACAGAGGCATCCAAATACTCTTAGTAAATTGTACACCGGTGGTTTCCCATGTAAGAGCTCGTATGGAGTTTTTCCATTCAGAACTTGTGTTGGTGTCCGGTTGATTATATGTGCTGCAGCTAAAATACTTTCGCCCCAAAACTCAACTGGGAGGCGAGCTTGGAACAAGCACGCGCGAGCTACATTCAGAATATGCCTGTGCTTTCGTTCAACTCTTCCATTCTGCTGTGGAGTGTCAACACACGAAGTATGATGAATGATTCCTTGTTCTTGGAAGAACTTCTTTAAAACCATAAACTCAGTACCATTGTCTGTTCTAACTATTTTCACACTCCGACCAAACTGTTTCTCACTCATGGCGCAGAAGTTTTTAAGAAGAGTTGAGACTTCTGATTTTTCAAGCATCAGGTAAGTCCATACAGCTCGTGAATAATCATCGACCACAGTAAGAAAGTAAATTGCTCCACATGATGCAGGTGTACGATATGGTCCCCAAACGTCGCAATGAATTAAACCAAAAGGAATATCAGCTTTATTAAGACTATCAGGAAACACTGATCGAGTTTGTTTGGCTCTAAAACAAACGTCACACTGACTAGAATCAGAAAAATCTATCTTAATTGTATCAAAAACTGGTAGAGTAGACAAAACTTTGTAGGAAGGATGTCCAAGTCGACGATGCCATAAAACTGAAGAAGAAGTCGATTTTGCAGCCCCATGAACTCGTGCAACCTTAACACCCGTAAAATAGTATACCCCCTCACGTTCTTCACCTGCTCCAATCAGAGTCCTTGAAAAACGGTCCTGTAAAACACACAAAGTATCGGTAAATATTGCAATGCACCCAGTTTGTTTCAACAATTTGGAAACTGATATTAGAGTGCAATTAAAGTCAGGCACAAAAAGAACATCATGCAACGAGTAGTCATTGCTAAGTCGTAGTGTGCCCGTTTTGTTGCTTGAGACAATTGGCCATTGGGGAATGTAACCGAAGAAGGACAATCACTGATGTTATGTAGTATAGTAAGGTCACCTGTCATATGATGTGAGGCACCAGTATCAATAATAACATCAGTATATTTAGGTTTACCAGAAAGACGTTCTGAAGAGAGGTTGGTTTGTTGATTTTGAAGCAATGAGATCAAAGAAGCAATCTGATCCGAGTTGATTTGAGTTGTCTGAGCAGCGTTGGCGCGACCACGTCCACGGCCCCTGTACCCACTGGCTCGTCCTCCACGACCACCTCTTTGATTATTATTTAGACGTTGTTGGTCGTTATACCATTCTGGAAACCCATGGAGGAGAAAGCACTCTGTATGATCATGTCCTTTTCGGCCACAGTGTGTACACGAGCGTGCAGGGTCTCTTGACCTTGGTGGAATAGAGTCTGTGATAGGTGGAGGAGCTTCTTTCACAGTGTCGGTTTTGACAGAAAATCCGAGTATGTCTGAACGTTGCTCTTTGGAGCGAGTTGTTGCCATGTTTTGTTCTTCACGGATTACTCTAGAGTATACAATATTAAGATCCGGCAGCGGGTCTTCATCTGTTATGCGCGATCGGATAGACATGAAACGTGAATCATCAGTCCAAAAAGAAACTTGTGTACTTTTGCATCTTCTTTTTCTTTTTCAATATCAGCTGCTGCCGCACACGTACATGTGCGAGTTGTTTTGAGATTTTGGAGTTCTTCCCAAGCTTAGTAAGCCTACCATAATAGTCAAGAACTGATTTACCATCCTGCCTGCAGTTGGTGATCTCGTCCTGGAGCTGGTGTATCCGCGCCCCATTCTTTACTGAGAATCTAAGTTTTAGGGTTTCCCAAAGCTTATAAGCATCAGGAACATGTGTAACCGTCGATCGAACCTTGGGATCAATGGACGTTCGAATCCATCCGACGATCATCGGAGTTTTGCAGCAAGCCACCGAGCAAGGTCAGGACTATCTTCGGCTGGTTTAGTAATTGCCCCATCTATAAATCCGATCTTTTGCTTAGCTTGTAGAGAATTTTTAAGTTCTGTAGACCACTCTGAGTAGTTCTCGTTTGTGAGAAGCACCGATGTAATAAGGGCACCCGGATTGTCTGAAGGATTGAGATGATATGGAGAATCATCACGTTGTATAGTTGTCACAGACCCACCAGGAGATGTAGACATCTTGATTAATGAACAAGACTCGTAATGGATGTAGATATAGAAGTAGAATTAGTAGAAGATGATCAACGATTATCGTGATCGAGTAGTTATAGTATTGAAAAATATGTAGATCTTAGCTCTGATACCATATAATGAAGTATGCAGAAGTGTGTGTCTTATTCATCAACCAAGAGAAGTATATATACAACATAGAGATCTCATAAGATAACTAGGAATAGGAAACTAGATTAGTCTAAACCCCTAAGTATTAGGAACCTATCATTATCTTCTCAATACTAGGAGATGATGTTTCTAGCCTCTGGTACTCTCTTCTAAGTAGATCATGTTTTGTATCTATATTGGGTTTTGTAAATGTTGTTTATATTTATGTTCTTTTTTTTTTCGTTAAAAGCATGGAAGAGATTCTAAGTGCTGAGGGATTAGTTGATGTTTTGATGGACATGCTTGGAGCACTTGATCCTGGTAATGCCGAGGTAAGGATTTGGTTGTTCTGTTCATGCAAGGAACTGATGCTTGTGTTTGAAGTAATGGAGTGTTTGTATCTTCTGGATGGTGTTAGGGTTTGAAAGAAGAACTCATAGTTGACTTAGTCGAGCAGTGTCGTACTTATCAAAGACGTGTAATGACTCTTGTGAACACTACAACGTGAGTTTTCTTCCTTCATTCCCTGCTGTGATGATGGATTTTAAGTAAACAGTATTCGTTTTCTTTGCTCCAGAGACGAGGAACTACTGTGTCAGGGATTGGCATTGAACGACAACTTGCAGCTTGTTCTTCAGCATTACTATGATATGGGCTCTGTTCCTTCAAATGGAAGCAGCTTGACAACTCCTCCTCCAGTTCAGCTAGTCAGCACCAATCATGATGATGATGACGAATCAGATGGTGCTGGCTTAGTTTGCCAAACCCAACAATAGGTCGCTTTGAGTCTTTTGCTTGTGTGACAATTATGCTTTAGCAATCTCTTTCTTCTTCTTTTTTACAGTGCCAAATGATTTAATTACTGTGTCTTTTAATGTAATCCTTTATTATACCTCATCTTTCACTTTTTCATATACACTTGTTATGAGTCCCAGTTTTAACTTGTATATTATTCTATATGGTTGCTTATATTCAACATGATCATATCACATATGATAGTTATAGTTTCAAAGAAATGATCAATTTCAAGGAAATGATCGAAACTCAACATTTGGTTTCATGGGAAAGATTCATTTAATTCTTGAGGATTGTTCTCTTTTGTACGAACTGAACATGATGTGTCAATGATCTACCACCCACCACCATCTCACCCATGCGGCCATACTTTTAGTAACTATCTCTTTGGTACGAGTTGAACATGTTGCGTCAATGATCTACCACCCATCACTCAGTGCTTTCACCCATTTCATAGTAATAAGTTTTATCACGATTATTGTCAAAAGTTTTTCATAATATCACAGTTCTTTTTCTTTACCTATACAATATTATAGTAAATCTTGATCCTTTACTACTTAAGATTTAAGAAACTAATTAACACCGATTTAACTTCTCTTCCAAAAACCCCAACTCATTTTAATTTAAGTACCTAAAATGTTAGAAGCACAAAATCAGTAGAAAACATACAAATATAAAATTTCAAAATTTATAATCATAAACTGTGTATGGGTGTAAGAGATCAAGAACAAGACCATAAGGCAGTACAAAAATGATGGGTTCTAATAACTCCCAAAGCATGGGCACCTTGTATATAATTGCATCAACACTACAACTGCTACTGGTGAATGTCTAAAGGGGTTTGAAGGGAATCTCTACCTTCAACATGGCTGCAAAGAGGTATACTCTCCTATAATTTCATCTACTAGAAGTTGTGTTACGTTCTAATTGCTCTGTTTTTCTCTTCTTACTAGACACCGATGAGTGCAAAATGAGTTTTCATCATTGTGAGAAGCATGTAACCTGTAAGAGCGTTATTGGATCTTTCCGGTGCAAGAAATGAAACATAGTGGAAGATAATCATTCTTGGTACGTTCTTATGGCGTTTTCTTCTCATATCCATCGACGCTCTCTCATATTATTATCAACTAATCGTGCAAACCAGTAATCCACTTTGGATTCGTGCTCTTCTTGATAGGAGTCTGCTGCCTAATGCTGAAACTCAAGTTCTTGGAATGAGCCAAACTTAGAGAAAGGCGTTTGTAAGAAACAGTGGAATCTTGATAGTACAAAGACTTTGAGTCATCTAGTGGACTGATCAATATCTTCAACGAGAAAGACATTAAGACAACAACTAAAAGCTATCACGAGACCCCGATCCCGTTGTGCTGGAGGCCAAGGAATTGTATACAAAGGGATATTATATGATTTTGAACTGTCAATGCGTGTCCCTGAAAACAGTGAACAGCTCATAACTTTGGTCCAAGACACTTTGGGTTACTTCGATCCAGAGTATTTGCACACAAGCACATTGAGAGAGAATAGTGACGTATTCAGCTTCCCTGTCTTACAAATCGTGTTCATGTATATCTTATATATATTAACTGACATTGCCTCTCTTCACTCTTCTTGAACTTCAAGCGAAGGCAAAGATTATTGACATTGATTTAGTTTTAGACCAAAAGCAAAAGCTAGAGAATTGGTGCACTTTTTTTATGTTAGCAAAAGCTAGAGTACCTATCTACATATAATAAGATCATCATCATATAGATACATTACATAGATTTATAAAGAAAACTCAATATATATATATATATATATATAGAACTACAAGAAGAACAAAGGGATATAAACTTGGTTGTACATTGAAGAAGATGCTCGTGTCCTCTTAAGGAAGATCTTTATGAAGTGGTAATTTTAGTCACTCTTGAGGAAGATATTTACCAAATGGTAATTTTAGTTTTAAAAAAAAATGCAAACTTACGAACAGTAATCCCTCTATATATTAAATGAGAAGTACATTTGACACGTGACACTCACACAGCCCTTCTCAGCCGAAATAACGCAATTCTATTGGTTGATTTTTTAGAAATTCATTTTTGATTTATTTTTCTCATCGACACAACTTAAATGGAAAGAACTATAAACACTTACCTTATATTGTATTCTCGGTTCAAAATACATCCTTGGAATTTCTTAATCATTTTTTTTAATTCATTGATTACACTATTATAGGAAAGTATCAATTAAATCGATCTCACCCATTAAATTCATCGATCCCATTAATTTTAAAAAAAAAGAATTTGTTATTAGTTTCCTTATAACAAATATTAGTTAATACATGTAATAATTAGTTGCCTTATAACAAATTAATTAATTTCGCAATAATATTAGTTAATACATGTAATAATTAGTTTCCTTATAACAAATATATTACTTGCGCAAGAATATTAGTTAATACATGTAATAATTAGTTTCCTTATAATTAATTAATAAAATAATTATTAGTTGCCTTATAACAAATTAATTAATTTTGCAAGAATATTATTTAATACATGTAATAATTAGTTTCCTTATAACAAATAAATTACTTGCGCAAGAATATTAATTAATACATGTAATAATTAGTTTCCTTATAACAAATAAATTACTTTCGGAAGAATATTAGTCAATACATGTAATAATTAGTTTCCTTATGATTAGTTAATACATGTAATAATTAGTTTCCTTATAACAAATAAATTACTTGCGCAAGAATATTAGTTAATTTATGTAATAATTAGTTTCCTTATAATTAGTTAATACATGTAAAAATTAGTTTAACTTTGTATATATATATATATATGTGAATTTCGATGTCTTTACCACTCACACATTCTTCTCTTTTGATCGCACTTGTTTTGTTATACGGCTTGCAATAACGTTTAGTACTGCAAAAGCTTTACATATGGATCTATGAACATACGATAATGTTCTTACATCATCGGCTTGGATCTTTATTGTTATAACTTATAGCACTGCTTCTGTGACTTCTTAATCATTCTTATTTCATAAACATTTCATTTAACGTTGTTTTGGTTATATTTAACGCTTTTCTTTCTAGATGATGATGCCTTTGCTGTACGTATCATCTATTTTGTTTCTTTGATGCACCATGAAGATTGTTTAGTAACATGTTGAGTTTGTTCTGTAACAGATTCTTGCCATCAGCGTATATGTGTCTATCCTCATTGTTCTCTGCCAGTTTGGATTGGAAGGAATGTATTAGCAACCTTATTTTCAGTCATAGTTCGGTGGCTTTCTCTGGGGGTTCACTTCGTAGCACTGAAGTTGCCATGTCTCTTGTGGAGTTTCTCAGTAAAATCTGTCCAATGATGCAACTAAGTAAGACCAATATGAGACCAATGATGCAACTAAGAAGGACGCGGATTGTATTCTTTTCCATAGCTGAAGGCTCTTTGGTCATTTTGCATGGATCTCAGAATGCTGAAGATGATACTGATGACCAAAGAGATAACAGGTGATTGACTTATACATACAAGTTTTTAATAAATAAAAAAATTGAATTGTTCTGACAAGTTGCTCTATTAGGTTTCTGCTGAGGATTGCACTAATGTTGATGCTAGCGGCTTTGAGTCTGTTCGTCGTTAGTACAGCCTTCATGGCTTTACCTATTTTGCTGGGGAGAGGATTCATTGCGTCTATTTCTTTAATTATGCTAAGAATTGGACGCAGTCGTGACGGTGTGTTGTATTTTCTTCTTCATCTTGTTTCTTATTAGACCTCTCTTCTTCTTTATTTATAATGAAACAGAATGTTGAGGAACATGGGTTGGCACTGGACGAAAGTAACGTGGGAAACAGAATGTTGAGGAACATGGGTTGGCACGAAGGATCGGTAAATCATTAAATCTGTTTCCATCAGTAAACGTTTTATGGTTATGTTAAAGAAGAGAGTTGTGATGGTTGGTTTGTTTGGTTAAGTGCAGGGTTTAGGGAGAGACGGGAGTGGAATGAAAAGAACCGGTGCAAGCTCAAGGAGTTGATAGGAGAGCAGGACTTGGGAGTCATCAGAAGAAACTTGATCCTGAGTTTGAGGCTCAGCCTGGTGATACCTCTTCAGTCACCAGTGGATTACGTTAGATTCGTAAGCCCCGAGGTCTAACATATTCAACAGGCAACAATATCTCAGAAGCTACACCTTCGAATGCTACAATGGTGAAGACCACTTATCTATACCCATGACCATGAATAATGTATACCCAAACTGAATTCGAAAATCACCTTAATTCTTTTGAGATTCATTAAACATGTATTTATCTTTTGTAGTTTGGTAGATTTCACATACTTCTGAAAATTTGCCCAAACGTTTTTTCCCAAACAAAAAAAAAACTTGATGTATCTGTTCTGTTTTTTTTTCTGCGCCGGCATTTTTAAATTAGATTACTAGATTTTGACCCGCGCTTTGAAAGCGCGGATTTATTTTTGGATAAAAATGTTAGTTAATATTTTATTTAATTTTGATATATATATATATATCTATGTTAAAAATAAATATTCAGTGTTTTTATATCAGATTCGGACCCCGCGGTTAAACTATAAATCAGATGATCCATATATATCCAATTAAAATTTAATGAAAATTTATTAATTAAAATTTTGATAAAATCCGATAAAATCTAAACAATTATCATTAACATGTAAACTAATCAAGATTTACCATTAGAACTCCGAAGAAAACCTGAAAATATTTCTAAAAATTAAAAATTTGTAATAGTACGTTTTAAATTTACATAAAATTAAAAAAACTATTAGATTGTAGTTTTTTATACTTTGATGATTTTTTACTATAATAGTACGCTATTTTTTCTAAGCAACCTAGCGAACAGTCGATATAAAGATACTAAACTCACCATGGGCTATATATTCAGATAATACGACGAGGGTAAATACGTAAATCACTTAAAATCCAAGACTCGACTATAATAGGATTCGAATAGGTATAGGTTCGAGTTAATAGACAAAAATAAAAAACAGCTCTCAAATGCTCTTCACTTTCTTCTTCTTGCTCACCCTTTAATGGCTTCTGACGAGAGCATGGTGATCAATTCTTCATCATTTATAGACGAAGAGTACGACGATACAGACGATGGGTTTCATTACCAGACCAGACAAAGCAGATTGTCTAGGTTATCTATCTGCACGAGCTCCTTCCACGAACGACGATGAAGATACCCTTCACAAGCCAACCTTACAGAACTTGGTAACTTCATGTCTGAGATTCCCTATGGAGGGCTTAGACGACGGACGGCGCTGAGAGCGGAGTGGAGAAAGTATCTCTGATGACGGTGAAGACTCAGACAATGAAGAGAGGGGGGTAGAGAGAGAGAGAGAGAAGAGAGAGTGAGAGAGAGAGACGAGAGAGAGAGAGAGAGAGAGAGGAGAGAGAGAGAGAGAAGAGAGAGAGAGAGAGAGAGAGAGAGAGAGAGACGAGAGAGAGAGAGAGAGAGAGAGAGGTAAGGAGAGAGAGAGAGGGGAGGAGAGAGAGAGAGAGAAGAGAGAGAGAGAGAGAGAGAGAGAAGAGAAAGGAGAGAGGAGAGAGAGAGGGGGAAGAGGAGGGGAGGGAGGGAGGGAGGGATGAGAGAGGATGGAGAGTAGAGAGAAGAGGAGGAGAAGAGTTAGAGGAAGAGACGATGATGAGAGAGAGAGGGAATAGAACGTGCGAGAGAGTAGAAGGAAGTGCGAGTAGACTGGAGAGAGATTTGGATGGGACTTTAGTTCTGCTAGAAGGCTGACTAACCAGCGAATGCTAGTCGGAGGAACATAGCTATTCGAAGTGGTGAGATATCTTAGAGAGGATGAGATCGCATGATGAGAGAGAGAGAGAGAAGAGAGAGAGAGAGAGAGAGAGAGAGAGAGAAGAGAGAAGAGAGAGAGAGAGAGAGAGAGAGAGAAGGAGAGAGAGAGAGAGAAGAGAGATGGAGGAGAGAGAGATGATGAGAGGAGAGAGAGAGAGAGAGA
>CAJHQQ010003339.1:0-45849 GCA_905132885.1 Moricandia moricandioides
AGACATTTTCATTTTGATACTATCAAGTAACCTAAACATTTATCATCTAAGAACAACCGCATATCACCTCATGCAACTGTTCTCTAACCTAAACTGGTCCCGAGCTCAGTTTTACTTTGATTCTAGTAGGCTCTCCGAAGGTACCACAATGATGTTATGAACGAAATTGACCGTCATTTATGTGGTGTATATAAGTTTGCTCACCATTCAGAAATGATCAGGAACATGTTTAAAAATGCAAAAAAAAAAAAAAAAAAATCTTGCACGAACACTATTTAGACACAAGCTCATGAACGTAATTGTTGTACTCTTAAGAATTTCGTGGTGGTTTTAAAACATAAGCGAATATAGTTTTTTTTTAACACTATATTTTATTAATATTGGTTTGAAACTATGATTAAGAAATTCGACATATGAAATACAAAGAGAAAGCTAATCGTTTTTTTCATACTGGAAATAACAGAAATAATCTTTAATGACACATTAGCAGTACCACAACGTTCTTATCATAGTTTAAGGTAAATAATTAGACGTATCCGTACTTATATTAGCATGCAGACTTCTAATACTTTTAAGATGACATAAAATTAACTTCTCATAAATATAGAGATTTTCTTTGACTGCTTTTATCAATATTGTTTATTATTGGCTTCAGGAAGTCACAATGATCAAGTTGAGAGCAAAATACAAACCAGAACAACCTAATATCCTAAGAGATTCTTAGAGATATAAACTTAAACACCTAATTAAAATCAAAAATGATTTAAATTTTCATGGTTATTGTGATATCTAAATATATTTTTACCTACCAAAAATAGAATATGATCTAACAATGCACTGGAAAGATGTATAAAAGGAACATAAGGAATAAAAATTAAAAGCCACAAAGCTGAAGAATATGTTTTATCTTTTTTTTTGGTAAAAATATGTTTTTATCTTTATTAGTAAAACAAATCCAGAAGACAAAATGTAGTGTAAGACGAGATGGGAAGTGTTCTGGGGACAGTGGCTATACTTTTCTTGCACCTTAATAAAATTTTAGTTATAATCAAAGTTAGAGCCATATTCACTTGTTTACACCATAAAATATATTTCAAAATATTTTGTGCAGCACATAAAATTTCTACTGTACATACAACTCTTCATTTACATTAATGCGATTCTTTCAATATAAAACAATTGAATCATCACTACATCGTTTTATTGATTATAACATCTTAAGATACCACAAAACAAATTTTAATTTGTAAAGTACTAGCCCGACTTTAAAAATCCTGATTATATAATATTTTAAGAATTTCTTATAAGTATAAATTCGAATTTAACATTTTACCAAAAATAAAAGTTATAATTCGAAGCCTTCTTTGCTTAAACCAAATCATGATTATATATTATTTTAGAATTTCTTACAATGTTATAATTCTGATTTGTAAAGCGACAAATCGTTAGCTCACTCAAAATTACTAGAGTTTTAGTTCTAACCATCATTATAAGAAACAAATCAAGAACTGTGTTCTGAGCTTTAACCACTAATTTCAAGTTTTATGAAATCTGGAATTATTTTCCCCCACGTATTCTCATACATATCTTGGATCTTTTATTTGGAAATTTGCTGTCCCACTGTTCGAAGCATTCTTTGCTTAAAAACAGGTTAGCCCCAGGAATAAAGTTAAGTTCCCATCCCCAACGTTTTGGGTTCAAGAGATACATTTTATCTTTATGTCTGATATTATTTCTTTTCAAGAAAGTTTAGCATCGTCGAACATGTTGCACATTATCTAAATGCTTTTATGCACCTTAGAATTTTCATTGTTTTACAGTCCGAGTTACAGTTCAATCAATATAAAAAATAGTTCGATGCCTTTAGTGTAGATATAATATCTCAATGGACGTTTAAACAGAATACAAGTCCAATAGTGTATATAGTACTGGAGTAAATAGCAAGAAACTGTTTATTGCGTTTTGTCATTTAATATACTATTATATAATATATTTTGTTTTTGCAAACACAACTTCAACTGCTTAGGATGAATAATCCTAAACATCTGAAAACTTGAATCCACTATTGCATTAGCTACATAGTTTGTTATTTACGTTGTTATACTGTTATTGTTTAAATTTTAATTACTGAAAAATGAAAAGTTCATATATAGATAAATATATATACAGAGGGACATGTGTAATCCCTATTACTTAACCACGAATCAACGTTGCAGTATCATCATCCTATGGAACTTTTGCAGACGGATTTCTCCAATGCCTATCTATATTTAGTAATTTTTTAATTAAAAGTTTGTGTTTTAGTTAACCATCTTTATCGAACTTGAGTGAATTTTCTGCAATTGTTTCTTCAAAAGCAAAAAGAAAAATCGATGAACAACACCACTAAGTAAAGTCAAGCAGCTTGTTCATCATAGTTTCCTATAGTTTGAATGAATATAACCTATAAGTTCGAACATCTCGCTAAGAATTATACATTCTTTCATGCTACATGTGAAACTTCATGCATTTGTAGCAGTATCACATTTTGTTAGTGAAATAAAAATTATAAGAATCATTTTTAATCATGCTTAGCAAAAATCGCATAACATATGACATACTTAATTACATATGCAAGTCAAAAACAAAATTCATTCAAAAAAAAATACTTGGTCGGAGCATTACAAGATATTTAAAACAAAACGTACATGAAAAATAAACATGTCACATGTGTAAACAAATAGCATAGCTGTATGTATCCCATACTTCAAGTCTCCATCTACCATGCCAACATTAATCCTTGATGGAGACACTATCTAAAGCACTTCAACTAACACACATTTACTTAATAAGCTTAGTTTTAGATGATAATCATATCTATACAAAGCAGTTATAACCCTAGCGGGCTTTATAGTTTTTTTACATAATTCTCATCTCAGTCTATACTTCTTTACTCATTTAGTATAAAAAGGATGATTTTTAATAAAACATGATCATTATCTAGAACAAGACAAAACGATGATACATATGTATATATTTTATATGAAAATAAATGATAAGAAAAAAAGGAACACACAGAAAGCGAATCGTGATGCGACCGTTCCCTTGGCCTGTCAAATAAATCGTGACCATAGCCCGACCCGGATTCAGCTGTCCTAAACGAATAGTAAACCGACACGTAATCCTAGTTCCAGCACACGTAAGCAGTCTCCGTCACCGTGTGAGACAACATGGGCCCTCGCTGCCGTCTCTTAACGAGACCAGTTTTCATCGGCACACCAAAGGCTTCTCTGTTAAAAACTCACTGTTTGTTTTTTTATAACTTAACGCCGTTAAAACTTTAATCTTTCCTCCTCGTATAAATACCCAGAGAAGCTCTTGTCTCATCTCTTGCTCTTCGTCATAAAGACAAATAAACGTTCGGAGCTCCGTTTTAGTCATCGAGTGATCCGACAACCCGAAACCTCTCCCTCTTTTATTTTTCTTTGGTTTTTTGAAATTAGTTTCGGCGGTTGTCATTTTTTAATCTGCTTCTCTTCCGGTTCTGTTAGAGATTTCTGGGGATTTTTTTTTTTGTTTTAGATATTTTTAAGCAGTGAGTTTGATTGCTTCGTGAGAGAGAGAGAGTAGGAGCTTTTTGT
This sequence comes from Moricandia moricandioides, assembly GCA_905132885.1. Taxonomy (NCBI): domain Eukaryota; kingdom Viridiplantae; phylum Streptophyta; class Magnoliopsida; order Brassicales; family Brassicaceae; genus Moricandia; species Moricandia moricandioides. Next base: position 3,621 of record CAJHQQ010003339.1, read on the forward strand.
GTCAGAATCAGATTCGATATCGCACGAAGAAGACGACATTTTCAGGTTAGTACGAGTTTCGTTGTGGGAAATCCATTTTCTGAAGATTTTAATCGGAAAATGAAAAAAATCAGAGAGATTCGTTGCTTACGTTTTTTTTTCTTATATAGAAGCGATTGAGAAAGAAACAGAGACTTGTCACTCATTTTTTTTCGATCGATCTTTTCAAACTATTATTTCTCGGAAGAAAAAAAAAAGATTCAGAGGATTTTATGTGTGTGTGTGTGTATTGCCTTTACCTGCTGCATTTTTTTTCCTTTACTGTCACTTCGCTCCAGATTTTCTCTAAAGCATCCAAACAGATTTTTTTTTTTTTGCCACAGATTTGTTCTCTTCTCTAAATCGGAAATTTCTACAGCTTTCAAGGGAAAATTTACTGTTTCTTATTCATTTCAAAAGTTTGGCGGGTATTTATTGATCCTTTTAACTTTAACTTTTGCTTTTCACTAAGAAGAAGAAGAACGCCGAATTTTTCTCTGCCATTTAATTCACATTTAGTGTGCAGGGAATTGATGATGGTCTATGTATATATATGCAGGCTTAGACACAGAAGACAGAACGAACCCCACTCGTGCCTGGCCACGGAGATAGACTGACTCAACCTTAAAAGCAGAGACCTTCTTACTAACCATAATCTTATATCAGATTCGCAGTTATCCAAACAAAAGGTAAATAGAGAGTGTACAAACCCACCCATTATTCCTTTCATATCAAATTCAATGCTTTGAGAAATCAACAAGGCAAAAATAAATAAATAACAAAGGCTTTTTGTATCAGTTATTGCATTTGAGTTTTACTACTTCTCCCCCTACTATTATTATTATTATTATTATTCTTCTTCGTAATTCGTGATTGCTGCATTTGTTTTTAATATAACTTTTGTAATATTAGAATACAAAATTCATATATTCGTAGCTTTCATCTCTTTAGATTGGTCCATCATCACTCAAAACCCTAAATATAGAAACCAAACTCCTTTTCTTTTTCCTAACACGTGACTGTCCAGACTCTTTTTTCTTGTTTTAAAACATTTATTATTTCCTTTTCCAGTGATATTTTTATATTTTTCTGTTTTTTCCCCTGTCTAGAATGGTGATAAACACGGGAGATATCTCCACATATTATTTGATTCTTTTGTTCAGTTGTTTTCTTTTTTATTTGGCTGCCTCACATAATCTAAAATTTTAAATTGTCAGGAATTTCGGCTACTTCATTATAATGTTTTTATTCTTATTATTCCAACTTTTGGTATGTGTGGAAGACTGGCCATGGGGCTCATTATTGTTTCATACGAAGGGCATTATTTAATTTTAAAACCATGTTATGTTGCAGATTTTTTAAAGATGTTATTCACGGGGGTCCTATCCTCTGATCCCAAGTTCTCTTTCTTTTCTGGTTCCAGTTTTTGTTTTTAAAACTTGCAGTTTTAGATATATTTCAACACTTTTGTCTCTATCAAAGATCCAATAGCTCCAGTAATTAGAACTTCCCATAAGCTTTTATTATTGTATTCCAGTTTTTTACTTCCCATAAGCTTTTATTATTGTATTCCAGTTTTTTATTTCCCATAAGCTTTTATTATTGTATTCCAGTTTTTTTTTTTGTTTGTTATAGTGCTGAGCTCTATAAGACCCTTCTGAGATTTGTCTTGACCTTAGGTCTCCCAGGTAACACTCACGTCCAACCATGGTGGAATGCGTTTTAAAAATTTTATACTGTTTTTCCATTATTTTTTAATAATTATAATGGGTTTAGTTTTGAAATATAAATAGTTCTTTATGGGTTATAAACTAAACCAAATCAACTTTACCAAGTTTCTTTCTATTTTCTTTTGACTAGTTGTTTTCTAACCAGAAGAGAGATACGTCACAACTTTTGTTCTTTTGTGTTGTGTTTGCGTTATGGAAAACGACCAATTGGCATCCATATTCCCCTTCCTATGTTCTAACTAATGTTTACATTGTCTGTTACTCTGTATTCATTATGTAGGACCAGTTCTTTGTTAGAAAAAACCTTTACCTTTTTAATAAATATTGAATCTGTACCTTGATTACATAAGCTATATCTACCGTGTTATATGTCGGATTGTGGATCCCTTTATTGTTTAGCCCCTCTCTCTCTGTCTACTTTTAGTTTTGTAATTACTTTTATTTTGTATATTATTCATTGAGGTTTGGTTGTGTATATTCTAAGTAGACTTTGTTTTATACTACGATTTTGTAGGGCTGAAAAGGCAAGAGAGCAGAGAAAGAGGCAAAGATGTTTACTTGCATAGCTTGTACCAAAGCAGACGGTGGTGAGGAAGTCGGAGCGCGTGGAAGCACCACTCCCAATACTAAAGAAGCCGTCAAAAGCCTAACCACACAGGTCTCTCTTCTTTCTTTGTTGATCCTTCTGCTTTTTTTTTAATTTTCACTTTATTTTGTTGCTTTTCCCTAATTGCCTTGCTAGTGAAACAAACCAAAGACACAGACCCCAATTAACGTATCTCACAGAAGATAAAAAAAGCAACTCTTTAATACTGTATAAGAAAACGTACGGGTCCATATACTTTGACTGATATCTAATGAGACTTATATTCATTAGCATAGTGTGACACTGTTGTATGCAACTTCAATTGCTTGGAATCTTTCACCAATCTCTCTTTAATAGGTTATGTCAGTCTGTCTTTCCCATCTATGTGACTAGACATGAAAGTCAAACAACTTGTGAAACAATTAAAACCCAGATTTCAATTTTTTTAACTGATGTATCTAGTTTGAAATCTTCTTTAGGATTATAGTGGCTGATTAAAGCTAAGGGGGTCATGGCTTGATGAATATTGCTACTGAAGACTGAACTAATCATACTTTTTTTCTTTCAAATAAGCTTTAGTGGATTCTTACCTAGACAAGAGAAAAGCAAAGGGTTTAAAGAGTAGGGGCAACTATTTAGAGTAAATGAAAAGAAAAAAAACAAAAGGAAGAGATAGCCGTTATGATTGTGTTCCGCAGACTGAGAAGACAAGATGAAGTAGTTTCTTTTCATATAATAATTTTAATTATGCTAGATCTCATAGCTTTATTGATGTTCTTTTAAGAATGATCATAGTAGATCTCCTTTTTTTTACTTCGTTAGGCTAAAAAAGTGTAGTTCTCTTGACGCATTTAGTCATGGCTTAGAACTTAGTGAAACTGTCGTATTAAACTTTTGTTGTGTGTTAAAATGTGTTTTTGGGTAACCTGTGTTATGCAGATTAAAGATATGGCTATGAAATTCTCTGGTGCTTATAAACAATGTAAGCCATGCACTGGTTCCTCTACCAGCCCCATGAAGAAAGTAGATAGACCGTTTCCAGATTATGACAATGCTTCTGAAGGTGTTCCATACCCTTACATGGGTGGAAGCGCGGGTTCAACTCCTGCTTGGGACTTCACAAACTCCTCTCACCATCCAGCCGGACGGTCAGAGCCAAAATTCACTTCAATCTATGGAAATGATCGAGAATCTATCTCTGCTCAGTCTTGTGATGTGGTACTAGATGATGAAGGGCCTAAAGAGTGGATGGCTCAAGTAGAACCAGGTGTCCATATCACATTCGCTTCGCTTCCCACCGGAGGAAATGATCTGAAACGTATCCGCTTTAGGTAACTGAACTACTCAAAACAATCTTTGTATGTGTCTTTGAGTTTTCTACGTCAGAACAGAACCTGCATGTCCTGTTTCAGTACGTATGTTGGTTTGTTTGCAATACACATCTAGAGCCTAGATGTATTGTCTCAAGCGCTTCATAAGCTAAAACTAACCATTACTTGTGTCTTGGTTTTGAAAGCCGGGAGATGTTCGACAAGTGGCAGGCTCAACGGTGGTGGGGTGAGAACTATGACAAGATCGTCGAGCTTTACAATGTACAAAAATTTAATCGCCAAGCTCTCCAAACACCTGCTAGATCCGAGGACCAGGTAAAAGAAACATCTATTTTTCAATGTCACTTGAGTCTTTCTTCAGACAAAAACCTTTTGTGAATCTTGTTTATTCTCTTCAGTCACAGAGAGATTCAACTTACTCAAAGATGGACTCGGCGAGAGAAAGCAAAGACTGGACTCCAAGACACAACTTCAGACCTCCAGGAGTTAATGTCCCGCATCACTTCTATGGTGGCTCTAGCAACTATGGCCATCATCATGGAGGACCTCCAATGGATGCAGCTCGAACCACCACTTCTTCTAGAGACGAACCACCGTCAATGAGCAACGCTAGTGAAATGCAGGCTGAGTGGATCGAAGAGGACGAGCCAGGCGTTTACATTACCATCAGACAATTAGTAGATGGGACTAGAGAGCTACGTCGGGTCAGATTCAGGTATAACAAACATCTTAACTAAGGCATTTATAATGAATCGTTTAGTGCTAAAACCCTCTGATAACTCTGGTTCCCGGTTTAGGATACCGGTTACCTTAAATTAATGAAGCATTCACAAGATTTTCAGCAGTTTGAATCATTAAATTTATTGTTTGATCAACAGCCGGGAACGTTTTGGGGAAGTACACGCAAAGACATGGTGGGAGCAGAACAGAGAGAGAATACAAAGCCAATACCTCTAGTAACAGAGAAATATGAGTGTTTTCAAAATCATTAATTAATTAACCTTCTCCACATAATAACACATCTATATACACTTTGCTTATCTTGTTTTCTTCTTAGTTTAAGATCTATACATAACCTATGTATAAGTCGACCAACAAGCTGATTACATCTACATATAGCCATCATCAACCGTTAAAACCTAAAAAGGAAATTGTGAATATCTACACAAAGTCAAGTGCGCTTTAAAATTTGTTGGTTACCAAAATGAGTCCTAAACATTCACATACTCATAATACGCGACTTACAGAAGAAAAATGTCGTTGATGCTGGAGATGGATTACATCTCTTTACAATGTCCACCGAATAAGAGAGCTTCAACCATGAGCTTGACACGAAAGCTCGACTCAAGAACTCGGCGCTTAAAGGAGGCAGTCGAAGGATTTGGCCCACCAAGCTCGGCCCAGCATTCGGCTCACCTTATTAGGTCAAGTCTACTTTAGGTCAAACAAGAGAGGAGGCTTGGGTATAAAGAGAGAAAGGGGGTACAACATAAAAGATATAGAGAAACACCCATACACAACCCGACGAGGCGAGTTAGGGTTTCATTTGTTTAGCTTTATTTCCACCGACTGAAAACTGTATTTTCTGGCACATTGTCACCGAGTGTCATCTATTTTCTCTCTTATTCATACACAATTGTAACCCCTCTCTCATTTGATCAATAAAAATGCCTTTGAAATAACCCGCATATGAGTTTGTTCATCTCTAGAACCGACCAAATTCAGATTCAACAGTTGCCACTTACGGTGAGGCATACAAAGTAGCGCTAAGAAGATCAATACGCATACCAATGGTTCAACCAGCAGAAACGAACCTGCACCGGCAACAAAATCTCCGACCATAATGGAAATGATGAAAAGCATCATGGACTGTATTACATAATAGGAAGAAGCTCATAAAGAGACGAATGAATGTCTCACTGCGCTAACCACTGTCATCACTCCACATGCTGGTGATGCCAGCAAATCTTGCAATGATTAGAAGACAGTTGTTTGTCACCTAAAACCTTACGACTGGTGGAGGGGAGCAGATAACAAGTCGGCATATCGCCTACCTCCAGATTTTGAAGCAAAACATCAACTCCAAGATCCACCAAGTAACGAGCTTGGCCTCCTCGCAACCCTAAAGACCCCTTTTTGAAAAGGATCATTGATGTCACAATCTGTCAAATGAACAAGCTCCAAATTCTATCCTACATGGTAAGACAAATCCCACCAACCATGTAACCATGTACAACATATCTATGGGACGAGCAAACTTAATCAACAAGAGAAGGATGCATGATACTGTTAGCTATTTGTAGAGAGCCTCAATGGGCCTGCTATGACTTGGATCTCCAAGTTGTCAGAGGATTCCATGGACATATGAATTCCTGAAACATTACATGATGTTCACTCGACAAGGAACCTCAATGTCTGACTTGTAGCAGATGTCCCAAGCACCCAATGAGGGACTCAAAGAGTTCATAGAGAAGTTCAAGCATGTGATGTCAATGGTACATGTCCTAGAAAAATTGGAGGCTGACATTCCAACAAAAAGCAATAACCACAAAGCAATGGTTTTCTAGACTGGAGAATGATCATTGGATCACTTTCTCTGCAGAAGATGCCATCGAGGTCCACACACCTCACAATGACCCTCTCCTGGTGGAACTTGGGATCAGAAACTATGAAGTCACTAGAGTCCTCAATGATACTGGCGGTCCGGTCGATCCCATTTTCAAAGGTACACTTGAAAGGATGGGGATCAACCTCCAGGAAATGAAACCTTTGAATCAATCGCTCACCGGTTTCAATGGGTCTTCTAAGGCGATGCTCGACACGTAACTGTGTTTAAAAATTTTTCGTTACCGATGTTAGGGTAATTTCGTTATCATCGATGGCATTAAGTAAACATTTATGTAATTAGGAAAGCAGGAAAAGAGATCAAAAGTATTGTATTATTGATTTATTGCAGGAACTACAACAATTGGTGTATAAACCCTAGTTCTAGCCACCTAACTCTAGTATTTCTGTATAGTCAATCCTCCGTTCTAGGGTTTGGGTCCCCCTTATATAGATTATTCATAGCCGTTGATTAGTTTAAAGACTTCCATATTAAGAAATATGAAAGAATCCCCTTTAGTAAAAATCTTCCATTTTACCGGAGGCAATGATGAAAATAAGTTTGAGCCGAGATTTATCCATGGAGGAATTAGAAGCTCAACGTCTTGCTTGGGAGCATGAGCATTATCTTCCTAAATTATTTATTATTTATCCCCAACAGTTTTCCCCTTATCTTCTGATTTCATGTGGAGGGGGGGGGGGGGGGAGAGAGAGAGAGAAAAAAACATGTGCACTTTGGTCGACATGAGACATTCCTTCTCAGCAGGCTTACCGTGAGCATGATGTCGCTTCTTTAGTGCCATTTTCCAGTTTGTTTTGGCATTGACCATATATCAACCCAGAAGTGGAGATCTAATAGTTTGTGGTCTAACGACTACAGCCGTTTAGTAGACATCTTGAATGGCGTGTCGCTTAGTCAGATGAAAAGACCGTTGATGTACTTCAATGGGTACTTGATATGTTCATATTACCAACAATTCCCGCTTGGACCAGGAATCTGAGTAACATCATGTTGTAATGGGCATATATTATTGCTTGGCTGATGGAGATCATGTGCATCTGTCGAAGTCCGCCATAGGAGACATATAGCCTTGCACGGAAGCATAAATCTTGGTCTGAAGCCGAGCCTAGAGAATGTTTCGTGAGAATCGTGTGATCCTTGTTTCAAACTCCTTATTGACGTCACTTTCGTGCCCGCACCATGGATTCTCAGAATCCCAACTCATGAACACTTTCTATAGAGGACTAAACCTAGACTATCAAACAATCCTTGATATAACCAGCAAGGGGAACTTCGGCACCCGAAGCCATGCAAGTGCTATAAGGCTGATAGAAAACATAGCTTTAGGAAGAGCTTTCGAAAAGAGAGACACAGAAAAGAAGGAACCACCAATGTTTGCGGAGGAGAAGAATTCGATCAGAGTTAGAAAAACTCTGGCAGCAGTTGCGACCCTTCTGGACGGACGTGGCTTATCTCAACGTTATGGTGAGAAAAATGCCGTTTCTTCCGACTTCAAAAAACGAGTTGATTTCTCTGATATGATGAACCTGAACGATCAACGATTTAGGGAAAGTGCTGGCAATTTCACAAGCAACTACGACACCACTATGAACAGACACGAAAGAAATTCAAAGTAAAAAATGAATCAAGTCTTCACAGGAAACCGTAGAATAGCCGCTGACCTCAATGAGAAATTAGATCTTATATACTCAGAGATGATAGAAAAATTTGAAACTCTGAGCGACACATTAAGAGGATCGAAAATCAAGTTGCGAGTAATGCTATGTCCATCAAGAGAGAGGACAGATTTTTACTTGGTAAAACAGACGCTAAACCCATGAGCCATTGCAATGTCGTAGCTTTACGAAGCGGTAGACAATTCACCCGAGGATTTAAAGAGAGCATCACCATCGATGAATTCGAGAAAATCACAACAGATGAAAAATAAAAATCGCACCCCATCCCGCTCGAAATTGACGAGAAAGAACCTGCAATCCCTCCTGAAACTGAAGTATTAGACCAAACTGACGACCTTGAGGAATTAATTATTGAACCTAAGGGAAAGAACACAGGCGTTGGAGACATCGATCGACATTCCTTCCCGAGCATCGAACAACACTTCGAACCTGTAGTCGATCGACGCTCTGAAGCAAGAATTGATCGACACTCTGACCCAGAACCAGCCAAACCGGTTAGGACAAAGGTCTACCAATCGAAATCCCCCTTTCCTCCAAAAAACGCTAAGAAGAAGAAGAAGCATCTAGAAAAAGCAATATGCAAGAAAACATTTGACAAAGTAAACATTAAGATGCCACTAAGTGATGCCATTCACATCTCCTCTGCCATTAAGCAGTAAGTGAAAGATGCGGCACGAGGATTCCATGAATCAGAACACTGTGTGATGAGGGTATCCAAAGAAGTGAGCGAAATTATTCAAGGAAAAACTCCAGTCAAACTCCCTGATTCCGGTAGTTTCGTTTTGTACTGCACTATTAGCGATGAGAGATTTCAAAAATCCCTCTGCGGTATAGGCTCTAGTGTCAACCTGATACCTTATTCCGCTGCAGTCACTCTCGGGCTAACATAGTTTCAACCTACCAGGGTCACTCTCCTTTTAACTGATAGATCCACTAGAATTCTGGAAGGTGTACTTGAGGACGTGCCCGTACTCATTCATTACTGCGATATACCTGCAGATTCCATTGTGCTTAAATATGAGCGAGAACCTCGAAACCCGAATATCTTAGGAAGACCTTTCCTGGCTACTGTCGGGGCGATCATTGATGTCAGAGAAGATACCGATGGTATTTTACATGAAAAGATAATAAAATAACCTTTGATCGATGGTCAAACCTACCATATCGGTTACCTTTCCGACCTAGCAGAAGAATCATTCATAGATATTTGCTCAAACGATCCTCTAGAGAGAGCAATCACATCTCATGAAGGTGACATCTTTGCGTTAGAAGATCACACTGGAGAGTATACAAGGTTAATAGATGCCAAAAAAGAACTTTTTAATGTCGATCTTGAAGAACTCGATCTATCAAACCCCGTCGATCGACATCCCGATAGTACTGTGACCAACGACTGGAGCAAGGAAAAATCACCCAAATCGAGCTTAAACCACTTCCAGCCATTCTTAAATATGCTTTTCTTTACGAAAACTCCTATCTTGTCATCATAAATGCAAACTTGAGTAGCGGAGAGCAAACACTGTTGCTGAATAAACTTTGGAAGCACCGCAAGGCTTTCAGATATTCGTTAGATGACATCCCAGGAATCTCTCCTGATTTATGCATGCATAGGATACACCTTGATGATGAATCCAAATCATCCCTCGAGCATCAAAGGAGATTGAACCCCAACATGAAGGAGATAGTTAAAAAGGAAATCATGAAACTTCTATAAAGCAAGCATTATTTATCCGATCTCAAACAACAACTTGGTCAGTCCGGTTCATGTTGTACCAAAGAAAGGAGAAATCACTGTGGTGAAGAATGAAAAATCTGAATTAATCCCTACTAGAACTGTCACCAGACACATAATGTGTATCAATTACAGGAAACTAAATGCTGCCACAAGAAATATCATTTCCCTTTACCTTTTACCGATCAGATGTTAGAAAGTCTTGCAAGCCACGAATATTACTGTTTTCTTGATGGGTATTCAGGATTCTTCCAGATTCCCATACATCCTGACGATCAAGAGTAAACCACCTTTACTTGTCCCTATGGAACATTGGCATATCGCAGGATGCCATTCGGACTCTGTAACGCCCCTACGAATTTCCAAAGATGCATGATGTCGATATTCACCGATATGATCGAGGACTTCATGGAGTTTTTTATGGACGACTTCTCGGTATATGGTCCAAACTTTAAAACATGTCTTGATAACCTGTGTAGGGTACTAGCTAGATGCGAGGAGAAAAATCTGGTTTTGAACTAGGAAAAATGTCATTTTATGGTTAACAACAGAATTGTCTTGGGACACAAGGTCTCAGCAGCCGAAATTGAGGTAGAAAAGGCAAAGATTAAAGTAATGACTAGACTGGCATCACCCACTAACGTCAAAGACATTAGAAGTTTTCTAGGACATGTTGGATTCTATAGGCGATTCATAAAAGATTTTAGTAAAATTGCTAGACCCCTTACTGCACTCCTGTGCAAAGAGGTGAAATTCAATTTTTCATCTGAATGTCTCAACACCTTTAAAGAAATTAAATCAGCACTCATATCCGCCCATATTGTCCAAGCACCAGACTGGGATCTCCTATTCGAAATTATGTGCGACGTCAGCGATTTCGTTGTAGGCGCAATACTTGGGCAAAAGAAAGACAAAAGTTTGCATGTTATATACTACGCCAGTATAACTCTAGACGATGCGAAACACAAATATGCGACAAAAGAAAAAGAGTTATTGGTTGTGGTATTCGCCTTCGATAAATTCCGATCATATCTAGTTGGTTCAAAAGTAGTAGTTCACATCAACCACGCAACATTGAAATACTTTATGAAATAAAAGGACGCTAAGCCGAGACTCTTACAATGGATTCTACTTCTCCAAGAATTTGACATAAAAGTCAAATATAAGAAAGAAGTAGAAAACGGAGTCACAAATCACTTGTCACGAATAAGAATTGATGACGACATCCCTATAAATGATTTCTTACCTACAAAAATGTCTACTTAACAAAATCAACTTTCATTTGTAGAGTCAGTTTGGCGCATGAAGTGGAATCGATCGACAACATGTTAATCCCATCAAAGGATTATAACCGTAAAGCATCGATCAATGTTGCCCATACACCGTCAACCGACAATACATTTGAGAAGGATGATGAAATAATCATTCCAATAAATATCAACGTCAATTGTAATCCTTCGATCCCAAATAATGACTCTCTCGGAGGTAGAAGTTTAAGTCGGGGGGGGGGGTGTGCACTGAACACCACTGATAGACCTTGGTATGCAGATATAGTAAACTTCTTGCGGCCAAAGTAGAACCCGAACTCTTCAAAGGATATCATAAAAAGAAAACCTTGAGAGAAATCCAGAGATATTACTGGGATGAACCTTATCTTTATAAATATTGTTTTGACGGCATATACAGACGATGTGTTTATGAAAGCGAAACTCTAGAAATTTGGTATCATTGTCACGGATCCGATAACGCCGGAAATTTCGCTAGTTTTAAGACAGTGTCAAAAATCCTACAAGCAGGATTTTGGTGGCCAACTATGTTTCGACATGCTCAAGCGTACGTAGCGAAATGCGACCCATGCCAAAGAAGAGAAAAAATCAGCAAGAGAAACAAAATGGAACACAAGTTCATACTTGAAGTTGAAGTGTTTGATTGCTGGGGCATCCATTTCATGGGCCCTTTCCCTTCTTTGCACAGAAATAAATACATACTGGTCGCTGTAGACCATGTATCTAAATGGGTGGTAGCAATAGCAACTCCGAAAAGCGATGCTGCTGTAGTCGTTAAACTTTTTAGGAGTATTATATTTTCCAAATTTGGAGTTCCACGAATCGTAATAAGCGATGGAGGTACCCACTTCATACAAAGTGTTCGAAAAACTACTTAAGAAACATGGAGTTCACCATCGAGTAGCTACACCTTATCATCCTCAGACCAGCAGATAAGTAGAAGTATCCAACCGTCAGATCAAAGAAATCTTAGAAAAGAAGGTAGGATCAACCCGTAAAGATTGGTATTTGAAGTTAGATGATGCAATTTTGGCATACCGAACAACGTTTAAAACACCATTAAGAACTACCCAATTTCACCTAATCTATGGAAAAGAATGCCATCATGTTAAACCCGCTGCAGAAAAGAGATTAATTCAACTAAATGAGCTACCGAAATCAGGTATCGCTCCTATGAGAACTCAAAATTGTACAAGGAGAGAACGAAAGCCTATCACGACAAAAAAAATTATTTCACGGCATTTCGACCCAAACGATCAAGTACTCATGTACAACTCTCGGTTGACTTTATTTCCAGGAAAACTACGTTCTCGTTGGTTTAGACCATTCATCATTAAAGAAGTTACACCTTACGGGACAATTTTCCTATTTAATTCTAAAGGAGAGGACTTCATGGTGAATGGGTGGAGAGTAAAACATTACTGGGCTAAAGCTAAAATTCCGCATACTCAGACCATGCGTCTAGAAGTGCCTGACCCCGAATGATAAACTCTTCTTTCGCCAAGCTAACGACTTTAAACAAGCGCTGCGTGGGAGGCAATCCACTAATTTAATATTAATACAAAAAATATATTAAATAATAATAATGAAAATAATAAAATAAATAAAAAAGAAGAATATATATATATATATATATATATATATAACAACAATTAATTAATTAACAACAAATATACAATAATTATTTATGCATTTACGAATTTCTTAAGTGAAAGTAGAGTCACTGAACATACCATTGATTGACACCCCTATAGGACCGTCGATCGACGGTCGAGTAGGTTAACTCGACAAAAACCCAATTCATAAATCACTTTTCTCCAAACCGCCAAAAACACAAGTAAACACTCGATTTCTCTCTCAAACTTTGGCCGATTTTGCTCGTTCTTGAGCCTATATCACTCGATTTTTACCCTTTCCACCTGTCTAGTTCACTAAATCACTCAATCATCAAGGTATGTTCTATAAATCTCTAGGTTTAGGGAATTTTTTAGAGTTTGAAGAATAATCGAACATTGTGCAAAAGATGATCAAGATCATCATTAATAAAGTGCAAAATTGGGGACACCTATGGTCGACAGAAATACCTTCAGAAGTTGCTTATGACCGTTGGAGCTAAGATGAATTTGTTTGAATTCAAATCTAAGGCAGAGGTCACATGCTGAGCTTAAGAAATAGAGATGTTAGGGCATGTCTATGTCGACCAGTATGAACCCATCAGAACCAGCCTGCCTACGCTCTTTCCCAACATTAATATTTCTATAGTAAAACTTGTTTTATTAGTTGTTTAATGTTGCTGGTTCTGGCTTTATATAGCCACCCTTGTACCCAGATTTTTAGTAAGCAAGAAAAATGTTCTTCTTCACATTTTCTAGTTCTCAATACTCTCTCAGACTTAGTTCACTCGATTCTCATATACTCTTCCTAATCCTCAATCAATCTCATCATACTCTCTTGTTACTTTCTCTCAGCATACTCAATATCCCACCTTAATCTCTCATTCTCCTCATTCTCTCACGCTCATTTCAGTCCCTCCACGACACTTACTTAATTTATTCTCATTTCTTACACTCTTCATGCCAAGACTGACATTGTATCTTTAGAGGAGAATCCATTGGCTATTGACATGCTCAAATTTACTCTTTGAGATACTTTTCAATTACAACATTTATGAATTGAATCCACAAAGACTTTATGTTCATCTAGTAGACTTGAGTTTCAAATTAAGTTACACAAATAAACAGAAAAGCAATAAAAACAGTAAATAAAAGAAAGTTGCAAATGATGAGAAAAAACGGTAGATCTAAGGAATTCAAATAGGTAATTGGAATTACAGAAAATAAGATGCCAATGGTTTATGACAAACAATTCCTGAACTCAAATCACAACGATAAAGTTAATCATCTCTCCCTGCAGATAATATTTATGTCTAATTCCTAAAATCCAAATCTCTTTGCAAATTCAATCAGTTCTGACGAGCATTAAGGACAAGTTTGATATGTTGACTAATTACCTAAACTAAATCTCTTTACGAATAGGTATTTAGATCATGCATGATTAATTCAAACAATTAATAACACTATCGTGTCTACTAATTATCATAATCTCTCAATTTCAGGTAACCAATCCAAATCTATCATTACGTTCAATCATGATGAAGAATTTAAGATTGTCCTAATAATTCAACCAATGTAGCAATTCATCATAAACTCTAGAAAACCCTAAATCTAATAGGTTACTTACTAAGACGTAATAACATAAACCTAAGGCATCTTATGAATAAGTATCATAAATAAACTAAAACAAGAGTTTAATCGATCTCTGTGGGAAGCAAAATTCACACCGTCCAGAAAAGCAAAGTTCAAACCATCGATTTCTGTAAATTAAGGAAAGTCAACCCTAAATTTCCCTAAGGTTCCGGATTCTCTACGCGAGCCAACGACAAGTAATCTAATAAAATTGGGAAACATGAAAAGATAACAAAACGAATTTAGAAAACAATAGATCTTTGTTTCAAATTTACGTACGAGCGCTCCAGAGAAAAAAACGTACATGAAGCTTGTCTGGAAATGGGATCACAAAGGAATTCGTATAACACAAGCAGTAAAACGAGACTAAGTTTGCTAGCTCTACCACCTATGTCAAGAGAAACCTATGTGGCTGCAACTCGCTCAACAATAGACGAAAAAGACGAAAAAGGTTTGAAGGATTTGGGACTAGACCTTAAGATAGGCTGCATACTTACCACTTTCGAGGATCAGGTCGGACGTAGTTCAATTAAAAGAGTGGAACAAGAGATCGAACTGCCGGATCAAGTTCGTCTGGTAATCGAGTGATAGTTATAGAATCCGGGCTTGTCGAGAATAAATCTTAGGGTTTCTAAGTGCAATGAGTTGTAGAGTCTAAGGAAATCAAAATCATCGAACAAATCCCCTTATATATGCCTTCTAGGCCGGTCCCCCTTTCCTTTTTCGCCCCTAGGTCGAGTTTATCGCTTTTTGGGAACATTCCTTTTTCTCCTCGATCTTCATCATTATCGCCGAAACTTGACATTTATCTCTTGATTTCGCGACACTTATCTACAACTGTGAGAAAAAAAATATGCCACCATATCGTTAGTGGACTCAATCTCGTATGAAATCGCAAGTGGGCGTTTAGCCACGTTTTAGCCTTTTTGGGTTATTTTTTGACTTCAACGTTTTTACGATTTTTTCAAAAGAACGTTTCTTGATACAAAGTCGATTTAACGAGGAAGTTCACACTTCTCGTATAATTTAGACAACTATGGTGCTAAGTTAACCATTGTCGTTTTATACGATAAATGTGAACTTCATACGGGAAAACGTCTTCGCGGTTTCTATCATAAAGCTCAAATGGTAATTCTGATCAAGACAAAACGAGGGAAGGATCCGTCGAGGTTCAACGGAAGGCATATGATCCGGTCCATGCCGCCTTATGGCGAGTCGGGAGGAGTTGATCCAACTCGTCGAGCGGGCGAGTTGGACTGCTTGTATGGTCCAACTCGCCGAACGGGTGAGTTGGACTGCTTGCTCGGTCCAACTCACCGAATGGGTGAGTTGGACGGCTTTTTTGGTCCAACTCGCCCACGGGCGAGTTGGACTCTTTGCTCGGTCCAACTCGTCGAACGGGCAAGTTGACTGCTTTGTTTGGTCCAACTCGCCGAATGGGCGAGTTGGACTGCTTGCTCGGTCCAACTCGCCGAATGGGTGAGTTGGACTGCTTGCTTTGTCCAACTCGCCGAACGGGCGAGTTGGACAACTTTCTCGGTCCAACTCGCCGAACGGGCGAGTTGGACAACTTGCTCGGTCCAACTCGCCGAACGGGCGAATTGGACTGCTTTTGTTTGGTCTAACTCACCCGTTCGGCGAGTTGGACTGCATGCTTGATCCAACTCGCTGAACGGGCGAGTTAGACTGCTAGCTTGCTCCAACTCGCCAAACGGGCAAGTTGGACTGCTTGCTCGGTCCAAATCGCCGAACGGGCGAGTTGGACTGCTTGTTTGGTCCAACTCGCCGAGCGGGCGAATTGGACTGCTCCTTCTGGCCCGTGCTCCATTTCTCTCGATTCCTTTGCTCGGGAACCTCTGTCGAGATTGTGTCGACAAAGCTTTCGTACAGAAACTCAATTTTAGACGTTGATTTCGAGATGACCGTTGTTGACCCCATCAGTTGTTTGGTTGGATCAGACCATCTTATCCGAGAACTTGTCGTATAACTTCTTTCTTTTAAATTACATGAAGCTTTTTGATGGAACCCAGGACCTGGACCAGGACTTGGAGCAGACTCAGGACGATCAGATCAGTCCAACTGAGGTTCAGCCATTCAGCCGTACCAGATCAACGGACAGAGCCGTGTACCGGATCGACCCGCGTGCACCCGGACGCGACCTAAGGATGGATCCACGACCTGATGACCGAATCAGCCGACCCACATGTGTTCTTCCCCGACCCATTCGTCATTCTAGAGCCAACAGTCAAGCCAGAACCCATGATCATCATGAAGAATCAGATTCCGGACTTAGCCTATCTTTCCTGGCCCGTTTGGGACGTACCGCACGACCGGATCAGGCTGATCTCGACTTTTCCGACAACTTTGATGATTTCATGATGATTGATGCATCCAACTTCTCCAAAGGGATGTTACTTAGGCTCTCTGAAGATTTGGGTCGAGCTATCTCTTCATCCGTTCATGGATCATCGATGATCAACCATGCGGGCAGCCTTGCGTCCGTCCTTCTCCTTACCGCGGACGACCTGATCATCACAACATGAACCTGGACGCATCATGAACCTGGAAAGTCAATGAATCTTGCCAAGTCTTCATCAAATTCCGAGTTTTGACTAGTCTTCTCTTGTTTTCCACACTTTGACTAGATCTAGTCAAATATCTATTTTCTATGTAATGTTTTTCCGTGCTTTCTTTATTTTTCTCTTTGACTCAAAGTAGTATAAATATGTAAACTCTTTGATCAATCTAACACATCGATTTTTCTATTTCTCTTTTGAGTTTTCTCTCATTGTTCTTTGGTTAGAACATTCATATTTCACTTGGTGAGGTTATCTCCAAGCGAGCCACTTCGTTGTGTTGGACCGGTGCGTCACATCCGGCAACCTTCGAATCTCTGGTAGTATCTTTGGGCTATTCCGCAACCCTTAGTGTCACCCCTCGATTCAACAGTTCTCTTCGGAGTCCATATCATCCTTACCGAAAGAGTGATCCTTATTTTGGTTCTATCAAGTGGTATCAGAGCCACTCTTCCGGTAACTCTATTTCTATCCATTTTTCTCATCTCTCCATTTCTTCTAAACACTTCTTCATCTTTCTATCTTGAACCCGGGCCCCTCATTACCCCCATCAAAAAAAATAAGATCTAAGTTTATGCAGTAAAAAAAAAAGTTTCAAAGATTATATAAAAAAAAAGTTTCAAAGATTATTGTTTGTGGTGTGGTGGTGGAAGAGTAAGCCTGCTGGCCGAAGAGAAATCCGGCCTTTGAGGTGGTTAAGGCGGGTTCCCCTTTTGAAATCTCTTATCTTTCTCTCTTGATCATTTGTGGTTCACTTGGATTTTCTCATTGGGTGATCTAGTTTGCTCTCTTAGAACTTTGGGAGGAACTCTCTTGTGTGATTACCAAAAAAATAAAATAAGTGAAACACGTGTGTGGGTGAGATAAACACATGAGAGTGTGAGGCTTTTACTCTAACTTTGCCTTGTATAAGTTTTCAGGAAACCATGGGCAGTGAAGAAGAAAGAAACAGACCCGGAAATCATTTGCTGGATTATCTAACTTGCAAATGCGTGCTCTCAATGATTCTATGTCTAACATGTTGAATACAGGTTTGGAGGCGATCCATCAAAGGCTAGATGAACTCCAGGGCCGACCGACTCAGTCCCGAACCAGAACCAGGCGTGATCGCCCAAGGAGACACAGCCGGTCCGACCTTGAGATCCGAGATGAGTCCTCTGATGATGATCAGTCCATCAACCGACCAAGGAGAGCTCCTCGAAAAAACCAAGGTGATGTCAATTCATTTGGTAGAAATGAAAGAACTAATGATGGATTGGGTGGTTTGAAATTGAAAATTCCAAGTTTTGATGGCAAGAATGATCCGGATGCTTTTCTTGAATGGGAAAGAAAGATTGAACTTGTTTTTGATTGTCAAAACTTTTCTGATATTAAAAAGGTTAGACTTGCTGCTGCTGAGTTTACTGGCTATGCTATTAACTGGTATGATCGAGTTGTGACTAGCAGGAGGAGAGCAGGTGAGTTGCCAGTTGATACATGGGATGAGCTTTCCATACTGATGCGGAAACGCTTTGTTCCCGACCATTACCACAGAGATCTACACCATAAACTCAAGCGTTTGCTTCAAGGTTCTAAGTCAGTTGAGGACTATCACCAGGAGATGGAGACCTTGATGATCAAAGCTGATATAGATGAGCCCTTAGACGCCACCATGGCTAGATTTCTCACCGGGCTCAATCGGGACATACAAGACCGCATGGAGCTGGAAGACTATGACAGCATGGAGCAGATGCTACACAAAGCCGTGCTGATTGAACAACAAGTCAAAAGAAAGGGTCTTTCTAAACCGACCTTTGCTTCAAAACCGACCTTTGCTTCCAAGCCAAACTATCAAGACAAGGGTAAGTCTTCTTCCACAACAAATACAGCTTTTAAGACTAATGTTCCTGCTCGTGTTGATAGAGAAAAGACAGAGAGGCTCCCAAACAAACCAAAGACATTCAATGCTTTGGGTGTCATGGCATTGGCCACTATGCCAACCGATGTCCAAACCAAAAGGTGATGGTGCTCTTGGAGAATGGAGAAGTTGAATCTGAAGAAGACAAGGAGGATCTCGGACCAGTGTATGATACTGATGATGAAGCACTTGACTTCCCAGTTCATGGCCCCCTTCTTGTTACTAGAAAGACTTTGGACGAAACCTTTGATCCCATCTTTGATGAGGAGGCCCGATGGCGTGATCGATGAGTTTTGCTCGACCTTTGTGGAGAGATCTGATCCGATCTATGATGAGGATGTTCTTGATGAGCCGAGCCATGGTTCACTACTGGTTACTAGGCGTGCCTTAAGTGTCCAACCAAAATCCAATTAAAAGGAACAAAGGGAGAATCTCTTTCACTCTAGATGTCTCATTTCTGATAAAGTTTGTTCTTTGATTATTGATGGAGGCAGTTGCACTAATGTGGCCAGTGACACTCTTGTAAAGAAACTTGGGCTTGTTACTCGGCCTCTTTCTCGTCCTTTCAGGTTGGAGTGGCTCAATGAGGCAGGAGAACAATATGTAAAGGAGCAAGTCACAGTTCCACTCTCCATTGGCCGATATGAGGATGAGGTTGTGTGCAATGTGCTTCCCATGGATGCTTGCCATGTTCTCTTGGGCCGGCCTTGGCAATTTGACAAGAAGGCAGTGCATGATGGCTTCACAAACTGGCACTCGTTTGATCACAAGGGAAACAAAATCACCTTGGTGCCTTTGTCACCTTCGGAAGTCCATCAAGACCAGGTCCAACTCAAGAAGAACCGAGACCAAGACTCTAAGGCTGATAAACCTGAGACCAGTACCAGAAACTCCAACTTCTTTGTCAAAGAAAGTCAGGTAAGGAAGTCTCTCTGCTCTCAAAAGCCATTACTCTTACTTGTTTATAAAGAGTCTCTCTTGGCCTCATCTTCTTCTGACCTTGCACCGGAGATTCCGAGTGAGTTTTTAGGTAGCTTGCAGGATTATCCTGATGTGTTTCCAGAAGAAAATCCTAAGGGATTGCCACCAGTGAGAGGCATTGAACATCAGATCGATCTCGTCCCGGGCGCCTCTCTACCGAACCGACCAGCGTACCGCACCAATCCGGTCGAGACCAAGGAGCTGCAGAAACAGATCAATGACCTGCTTGAGAAGGGATACATCAGAGAGAGTCTCAGTCCTTGTGCAGTGCCTGTTCTACTCGTACCAAAGAAGGATTGCTCCTGGAGGATGTGTGTGGACTGCCGGGCCATAAACAACATCACGGTAAAGTATCGACATCCTATCCCTCGCCTTGATGATATGCTTGATGAACTCCATGGTTCTAATTACTTTTCTAAGATAGATTTGAAAAGTGGCTTTCATCAGATTAGGATGAAAGAAGGTGATGAATGGAAAACGGTTTAAAACAAAACTAGGTTTGTATGAGTGGCTTGTCATACCCTTTGGTCTCACAAATGCACCTAGTACTTTCATGCGCCTAATGAATCATGTCTTGAGGTCTTTTATTGGTCATTTTGTTGTGGTTTACTTTGATGATATTCTTATTTACAGCAAAATCCTTGATGAGCACAAACAGCACCTGAAATCTGTTCTTGAAGTCCTTAGAAAGGAACATTTGTTTGCTAACCTTGGAAAATGTTCTTTTGGCACAGATCATGTGGTCTTTCTAGGTTTTGTTGTAAGTGCAGATGGCTTGAGACTGGACGAGCAGAAGGTCCAAGCAATCCGAGACTGGCCAATTCCGACCACCATTGGTGAAGTGAGAAGCTTCCATGGCCTTGCCGGCTTCTATAGGCGATTTGTTCAAAACTTCAGTACCTTGGCCGCTCCTCTTACTGAAGTAATCAAGAAGAATGTGGGGTTCAAATGGGGACCAGCTCAGGAAGAAGCATTCGAAATCCTTAAAGGGAAGTTGACTAATGCCCCTTTACTTGTACTTCCAGATTTTTCTAAGGCTTTTGAAATCGAATGTGATGCTTCTGGTGTTGGTATTGGTGCTGTGTTGATGCAGGATTAAAAACCAGTGGCTTATTTCAGTGAGAAGCTTGGAGGTGCCATGCTCAACTACCCCACATACGACCATGAACTCTATGCCTTGGTAAGAGCCCTTCAAACGTGGCAGCACTATCTTTGGCCTAAGGAGTTCATCATCCACACTGACCATCAGTCTCTAAGACATCTTAAGGGTCAGCAGAAGCTCAACAAGAGGCATGCTCGTTGGATGGAGTTCATTGAGACATTCCCTTATGTGATCAAGTACAAACAAGGTAAGGAGAATGTTGTGGCCGATGCATTGTCTCGAAGGTATACTCTTCTCTCAGCCCTTGAAACTAAATTGCTTGGCTTTGAATTTATCAAGGATCTTTATGCCTCTGATCAGGATTTTAAAGAGATTTTTCGAAAATGCACCAAGGTTGCTTATGGGAAATACTTTCAAAGTTCTGGTTTCTTTTTCTTTGATAACCGTTTGTGTGTGCCCCAATGTTCTTTGAGGGAGTTGTTTCTCAGGGAAGCTCATGGAGGAGGACTTATGGGACACTTTGGTGTCAAGAAGACTTACAAGGCGGTTCATGACCACTTCTATTGGCCGAGTTTGATGAAAGATGTTGAGAGGATCTGTAGCCGATGTGTGGTGTGCAAGAAGTCTAAGCCTAAAGCATCAAACTACGGTTTGTACTCAGCTCTACCCATTCCCTCTCATCCTTGGGTAGACATTTCTATGGATTTGTGCTTGGTTTGCTTAGGTCCAAAGCTGGACGAGATTCTATTTTTGTGGTTGTTGATAGGTTCTCAAAAATGGCTCATTTCATTTCTTGTCACAAAACTGATGATGATGTGCAAGTTGCAGATTTATTCTTTAAGGAAGTTGTTAGATTGCATGGAATGCCTAAGACCATTGTCTCTGATCGTGATGCTAAGTTCCTTAGCTATTTTTGGAAGACCTTGTGGTCTAAGCTAGGTAATAGATTGATGTTCTCTACAACTTGTCATCCGCAAACTGATGGGCAAACTGAAGTAGTTAATCGAACCTTGTCTGCTTTGCTTAGATCTTTGGTTAAAAGAATCTTAGGACTTGGGAAGAATGTTTGCCTCATGTTGAGTTTGCTTATAACCATGCATTGCATTCAGCTACTAAGTTTTCTCCTTTTGAGGTTGTTTATGGATTTAATCCCTTGTCTCCACTTGATCTTTTACCTTTGCCTTTGAGTGAACGAGTTAGTACAAATGGCAAGAGAAAGGTGGACACGATCAAGAAGCTGCATGAACAGGTCTGGGCCAACATTGAAGCCAAGACCAAAGGCTACAAACGACTTGCAGACAAGAAGAGAAAAGAAGTGATCTTCCAGGAAGGTGATCTTGTTTGGGTCCATTTGAGGAAGGAACGATTCCCGGTACAAAGGAAATCCAAACTCATGCCCCGGGTCGATGGTCCATTCCAGATTGTCAAGAAACTCCATGACAATGCTTACCAGCTTGATCTTCAGGGTAAGTATGATATCTCTTCAAGTTTTAATGTTTCTGATTTATCTCCTTTTCTTGCAGATGATCCGAATTTGTGGTCAAATCCTTTTGAAGAGGGAGGGAATGATGGAACCCAGGACCTGGACCAGGACTTGGAGCAGACTCAGGACGATCAGATCAGTCCAACTGAGGTTCAGCCATTCAGCCGTACCAGATCAACGGACAGAGCCGTGTACCGGATCGACCCGCATGCACCCGGACGTGACCTAAGGATGGATCCACGACCTGATGACCGAATCAGCCGACCCACAGGCGTTCTTCCCCGACCCATTCGTCATTCTAGAGCCAACAGTCAAGCCAGAACCCATGATCATCATGAAGAATCAGATTCCGGACTTAGCCTATCTTTCCTGGCCCGTTTGGGACGTACCGCACGACCGGATCAGGCTGATCTCGACTTTCCGGACCACTTTGATGATTTCATGATGATCGATGCATCCAACTTCTCCAAAGGGATGTTACTTAGGCTCTCTGAAGATTTGGGTCGAGCTATCTCTTCATCCGTTCATGGATCATCGATGATCAACCATGCGGGCAGCCTTGCGTCCGTCCTTCTCCTTACCGCGGACGACCTGATCATCACATCATGAACCTGGACGCATCATGAACCTGGACAGTCAATGAATCTTGCCAAGTCTTCATCAAATTCCGAGTTTTGACTAGTCTTCTCTTGTTTTCCACACTTTGACTAGATCTAGTCAAATATCTATTTTCTATGTAATGTTTTTCCGTGCTTTCTTTATTTCTCTCTTTGACTCAAAGTAGTATAAATATGTAAACTCTTTGATCAATCTAACACATCGATTTTTCTATTTCTCTTTTGAGTTTTCTCTCATTGTTCTTTGGTTAGAACATTCATATTTCACTTGGTGAGGTTATCTCCAAGCGAGCCACTTCGTTGTGTTGGACCGGTGCGTCACATCCGGCAACCTTCGAATCTCTGGTAGTATCTTTGGGCTATTCCGCAACCCTTAGTGTCACCCCTCGATTCAACAGTTCTCTTCGGAGTCCATATCATCCGTACCGAAAGAGTGATCCTTATTTTGGTTCTATCACTTTTGTCCTGGATTCATACTTTTTTTAGATAAGAAATATTTCTAGGGAGTACATGTGACATACTCTACAGCAAAATTAGCTTATGTAGCATCCACGTTAGCAAATTTAGATGTTGTGACAACTGATGTGGCGACTCAGTATGATTTCACAAAAAATAAACAACAGGTGTATTATTTTGAATTTTTTGAAAGTACAAGTATGTTTTGCACGGTCAAGTAAGACCAGTATGAATTGAACATATCGCGATATGTTGGGTAAGAAATAGTTTTTCCCCGTTTTAGATGCTTTCAATAGAGTGGAGAATTTAAAATGTTTTTTGTTAAACCACTTAAGATATCACTTAAAACATGAATTTCAGTTTTAAATTTTTAACTAACAAATTCAAAACTTAATTAAATATTTTCAATAATGAATTTTAAAATACTTTATAAAATGTCAAGTTCAATAACAATGAATTTTACATAAGTTCAATAATAGTGGATTTCTCATTTAATACAAATCATCTCAAATGTATTGGACTGAGTTTTTTTTTGTCACCTGATTTTATTAAGAAGAAACATAAAGGATTACAAGATAGCGTTCTTAAACTGAAGAGGATTACATCCGGTACACAAGCCAGCGGTCACACAAAACCAACCCTGGAAACTAAGACCATACAAGGGATGCAAACAAACACATACACATAACATCAAGAAAAGATAAGGACGACTAAAACCAGAAGTCACGAAGAGGCCTCCGAACGAGCATGAAAAACCAGATTGAGAACCCCATGAAACATACTTATAGAGATTGCCGTGGCCAAACCACCAATAAGCAACTTCCTCCTTGAACAACGAGGGAATACCTCAGGAACCAAATAACTAAACTCCACCTTCCGACAAGTTGGAATCAACAGATTCACCACACACTCTTGGAATGCATTCTTTTCGATCTTGTACCCACGGAGTGGTAGACTGAAGACCAACTGAATCTCGACAAAGAGAAGTACAAGCAAGTAGATCATTCGACGTTAGAGGGACTGACTCGTAGCCAGGGTCCCATATCTCTTCGATTATTCAATTTGATCCGTCTTCGTCTTCTCTTATGAAATTGATAGTTTGTGAGATCGATTACTCCTAAATGCTGCCCTTCTCTTATATACGAGAGCTACTGCACGATTGGAGGATTAAGAAGGCCCAGTCTTTCGTAATGAAGTGCGGGACTTTTCCGCTATAATTCAAAGGCGTTCCTCGAGAAAGTCTACTACATAAAAGACTATCTAGGTAAAAAAAACCTTTGAAACTTTCTTATTGTCTTTCCCTTTCATCTTGATATAAACTATGACATTAAGAAAGCATCGAGCGGGAAAGCCTTCACATATTATGATGAAAGAGACTATCGGAGAAGGTCCCACTCTGCTTGCGCCCGCTAGCTGACGACGAAGAAAAGCATGCTCCTCTTCCGCCCTTGGCCGACGGGAACCTTCAGGTCTCAACGAGCCACACCTACCTAGGAGATTTGATCCCCGGGAGCTTTGATCTTACTCTTAATTCTATTTTTATCAGAGCTCTTCTTTAGCTTCTTCTGTAATACCGATAGTTAATAGCTCTAGCGGCTACTTTTGAAGATAGTCAATCTATTGGGTTCATCTACGACCAACCTCAAGCGGAAGTAGTTCGGAGCTTTCTGTGCTGTTATGATTCCATGATCTTCATCGCCACCTCTGTCCTATAACGCCTTCCTTTATAGCAGTTATTGCTCCGGTTCCTGAAGGTATAGCTCTTGCCGAGGAATTCCTTTGAAATCGGAGACTGTTCAAATTTCCTACCGAGATAGGCAAGCGGAGGGAGAACTAGACGTATCTTGCTAGGCAAAGAAGGTTAGAATGTATAGCTCGCGGGTGGGATTGACGGGATAGATCACTCTTGCAGAAGGAGGTAGAACCGGGGACTAGAAAGGCTTATCATGATAAGACAAAAGACCAGAACACAGTAAGAGGAGAGTCTGCTATGGTAAAAGGAACAGAGGTCAAGCGTGTGGATGTCCTATATGCAGCTGAAGCCTTGAATATTACTGATCTGGTTGAACAAGAGTGGATCATGGACACATGTTGTTCTTACCACATGACACCCAAGAAAGAGTGGTTTGATGAATTGAATGAAGAGATCACAGGGATAATCAAGATGGGAAATGACACAACATCATCAGTGAAAGGAATAGGAAGTATAAAGATCCTAAATGAGGATGGAACAGTGGTGATTCTGACACAAGTGAGGTATGTACCAGATTTAAAGAGAAACCTTATCTCACTAGGAACACTGGATTCACAGGGTTGTGCATATAGAGGTGAAAATTGAATCTTGAAAGTGCTAAAGGGTTGCAGAGTTGTTCTAAGAGGTGCCAAACGACTCCGTCGATAAGAGCTCTTGGGAGTCATCAGCCTGTTATCCCCGGCGTACCTTTGATCCGTTGAGCGAGAGCCCTTCCACACGGGACTCCCGGATCACTATGGCCGACTTTCGTCTCTGTTCGACCAGTCGGTCTCACAGTCAGGCAGGCTTATATCATTACGCTCACGAGCATAATCTTTGCTTGAGCCTACCTTCGCACACCTCCGTTACTCTTTAGGAGGCATCCACCCCAGATAAACTACCCACCTCGCAGTGTCCCGCCTCCCCCCGAATTCTCGGTGCGGCGGTTAGGCACCCTTAGACGAAAGAGTGGTCTTTCAGGATTGGTCTTTCTATGTGAGGACCTCCCACCTATCCTACACATTCGATCAAGGTTGTCACTGCGAAGCTATAGTGAAGGTGCACGGGGTCTTACCGTCTAGCCGTTGGTACTCCGCATCTTCACGGAGAATTCAATTTCACTGGGTCCATGTCGGAGACAGCGGGGCAGTCGTTAGGCTTGCTTCTTCCTAGCGATCGGGCGGTCCTCCCTCTTCCTGTTCACCGCCGGTTCGCCCACTGCTGCTTTCATAGATGTCGTGCGAAGGGGTTCCTCCGCTAATGGATGCCTGCGAACGGTATAATCATGAATAAGAAGAGCAAGCGGTAAACGAGTGCGAAGGGAGCGAAGCGAGTTTTTCTTTTTAAGGAAGTCTAGTCTCCTTTAGGCGAGTTGAACGAACGGTCTACTCAAGCTCCTGAGAGCGAGCGGAATAGCCTGGTCTTTCAAATCAAATAAGTAGTTAACCCGCGATTGACCTTTATCTTGTCTACCTCTGTCTCGCCTGAGAAATCGAATTCGGGGTGATCAAAACTAGCCAACGAACTCAGCTGGCGAGTGTGAGGCTATAGATATAGTCTATAAAAAAAAAGAATTGAGCTGACAAAAGGGAAGAAAGAGTTGTTACGCCGCTGGATTAAGACGACTTAGCTACTTGTCTGAAAGCGGAAAGAGAATAGGTCTCAACGAGCATTCGGTAAAGCTAGAAAGCAACCGAAAGAGGCACATCAAAAGGTCTGAAATCAGTCTAGCCTGCCAAGGCAAACTAGGGATGGATCGGAAGTCTGATAAGGCTTTCAGAGATAGGGAAGTAAGCGGTAAGAAAGAGTCACTCAGTGAATCGGTGGATCACACACTTGTTGGAGACAGGGACACGCCTGACTATTTAGAAAGTATACAAGTGTTGAAAGAGTGAAGTCTGGGGACAACGGTAAACGTGAGGAATGGGATCTCCAAAGCTACCCGCCCTACTAAAGAAGTTCGCAAGCAAGGGACATGCCGAAGACCTACCTTTCCAACAAAGTTCAAGGCGAGGACTTTTAATTGACGATGCGTTCTGTCGTCAGCAAGCGGTGGCCGACAAGGCCCTTTTCCCTAAGGGAAGCGAAGAGGACTGGTTTGAAACTCGTTCGGTAAGATTCTCCTGCATTTACCCAAGGCACTGATATTCTGAGTCTCTCAATTAGTTGTGTTTTAGGTAGGGGGTTTTCGTCTTATTCTTATGAGTGGCCCATGTGAATATGAGCCAAGGCAGGAGCAAGGATTCCTGAAAAAGAAATTAGATATAAAAAAAAGTGCAAGTCGACGTTTCTGATATGAAAGGTTAAAGTGTAGTGAGAGCCGGCTCTAAGCAGGATCCAAAGACGTTCAAATCCAGTTCCAATCTGGATATCAAAGTGCAGTTCAATCGTCGAAAGTGATCTCTCTTTTAGTCCGGTCTTCTTTTCTCTTTTGAGTCAGGTTCTTAAGACAGGGCAGGGAATCGGGTTTTATGAATATCTCTCTTCCGGCCGTTAGTTCGAGATCAAAACTTTACCTGAGAGAGACGTCACTGATAGTAACAGTAGGTGCGCCTTCAGTTGAGGAGAGCTCTTTTCACAAGCAGTGGTTATGAGCTCTTTCTTGTTTCGATTCAGAAGAGGTAATGCACTAGTGGATTGAATCACCTTTTTTTAGTGCCAACAAAGTGCATGTGTTCTTGGTTAATAAAAACACGAATTTCGATAGGCTATAGGACTGATACTATAAGTAGGATAAACGCCTTAAAAGCAAAATGAAAAGTTTCAACTTATCCAAGGAATCTCTTTCTTGGCATTTGTATTTGAGAGAGAGCTATGCTTAGGGTCAGTTCCTTCAGTAAACTGATTTGGAAAGTGAGAAGTTGACTTTAGGTAAGTAAGTAGTTCCGTATGAAATTTAGAAAACTTTCATATCTGTCCGGAGGTCAATCTTAAGTGTTGGAAGCTACTGCTAAGGTACTCCCCTTCATCTATAAAGGATAGGCAATTGAGAGAATAGGGCGATAGCCTGGTTTTGATTGAATATCCTTTCCTGTGCTTATCTTGTATGAGGTATACCAAAGATCTGACATATTACGCTCTTCTATTGCTATTCTATGGTCTTTTCTGTCTTTTTCCCTTTACCCGGTCCTATCTCGAGCAGGATCACTCTGCTCTTTGGTGCTCGGGATTCCCATTCAAGAACCAGTAACTCACCGTCTGATTCACGCGGATCAGAGCCATCGAGTCGATAATAACTGTTCTTCGGTGCAGCTCTGACCCTACAGCAAGATCACGCCGCCGTTAACTAGATAGTTCAGGGGACGAGCCTCTTAATTCGATCTTATTATTTGATTATTAAGCCCGCTTTTGCGTTGCCGAATTCTTCTTGTATTTGCCATCAGGTGAAGGAAGGAGGAACCCCTTTGCCATAGACCAATTACCTGAGATTGGCTAGCATGAGGCGTTCCTCGGAGGTTAACCCTAGTTGATTCTGCACTCCCTAAAGAGAACAATCCATTCCTTTAGCATAGCTAACGAATAAGGAAAACTGAACTACGGCGCTCACCGAATGTATCACTCATCCCGCTCCTAAGGTAAGGAGTCCTCTGTGTGTTATAATCTTTATTGGAATTCATTGATAGTTACTTTGCCAGGTTCTAGGGGGGGCTACTCTTCTTTTTTTTCTCGATCGAGCCGCTCTCCCTCATTCCACTCGTCCAGCCCTCTTCACGAACTTGTACAATCGATGCCACAAAAATAGCCAACTCTATTATCAAAGAAATAAGGAAACGGGCGACGATTTGGCACCAGATATCCGGAGGTGTGGAAAGAGCAGCTGTGAGAAGCGGAAAAACCATCAAAAAACGACGATTGTTCGTGAAGGTTTCCAAAGAAAGACCCCTTGGTTCTGGCAAACGGATCACAATTACAGGTACCTGGGAGCATACCGATGGAATGAACGAAATACGAACAGTTAACATAATATGGTCATAGATCTTAGGTTGTAACTTGATCATGAGCGAATTTGTTGATGTTGCACCCACGAAGTATGGAAAGTGCCAAACATTGGGAACGACCCGGGGAGGAGTTAGGAACAGGAACAAGAAGAAGCGAGAACCACTTAAATGGAGGAATCGATTGTATTTCGTCCTTTGTTCTCCATAGCAACTGGGGATCAAAAAGCACCAAATTTGATAACTTATTAAAGGAAAGACGAAATAAGAGCATGCTATTGAAGACGTTGCAACAAATGTCGAAAAGGCCTCCGTTAATTGTGTACAAACAAAATACGAGTCAAAAGGCAGGGTAAGAAAGGGTGACGCTAATGGAGATATTAACTCTTCCGGGAACCAGTAACACGTAAACCATGTCAAACCAAGACCGATCAATATCCGAACGGAACGGATTCGAACTTCTCCTAGAATCGTTTCCGATGCGAAATGAAATTCATAGGATATATAAGTAATTCAAAGCTAAAAGTGAAGGATTTTATAGGGTTCATGTACCCATGTTCCTATACGTATATCGGCTAATGGTATGCAATTTCCTATTTGATAATTTATCTCAAGTATTTCGTATCTATAAGCAGGGGGCGTGGCCAAGAAGCCTACACTCCAGCGGACTGCCCCGTTCTTCACACAGTGAATAAGGGCTTAGGATGGTCATTCTGGGCGGATTGCAAGAAGGAGCTGGTCGAAGGTTTGGACCAATCGCAATTCATCACCATTTTGCCTGCTTCTAATTGATGACTGGCTATTATATAAGTGTTGACCTAAGCCCCTGTGCAGGGGCTCGGCTCCCGAACCGTACGTGAGCTGCCTCGTACGGCTCTTCCTAAGAACTTGAAGCCCCCTCTCCAGGAATCAAACTTTTTTAAAAAGCCTTCGCCCTCCGGGGCTATTAGAGAAGCAGCTTCGTTTCTTGACTTCTTTGCTCAGTCAAGCTTCCTTGTTCCTTAGTGTAGTCTCGGTCTATAGTTTAAGACTCCGTTCCTTATAGTATAGTCTATATCCACAGCTGACGGTGACTCCGTACCGACGCCTTTCCCTTTGTAGACGGCTAAGTGACTTCGTCACTTTAACGTACTTTTTTTCTTACTCTATCATAGGCCTTCGTCGGGCTGGCTTTCATCCCCAAGCCTATAGGCGAAGGCTTGGTTTCGATATCGCTCATGACTTGTTATAGAGTCCGTGTAGTGGTCGGCCTTCCCATCAGAAATGGGAAATGATAGAGTGGTCGGCCTTTTGCTTGCCTCCTTCCAGCTCAGAATGCCTAATGCCTATTATAAGTTCTAGAAGCTAACCGCCAGAAGCTCACCCTTCGGGTCTCGCTTCCAGCGCAGGAGGCCAAGCATTCTGCCAGACGTCCCGCCTTGGGAGCCCCGTTCGCCTTTGTTCAGTAGATCTTCAAAAAAAATAAAGATTTCAATGCAACCTTAACTACAACTACATTACGCAAGCTCCACCAATACCTACCTATCGAGTCAAAAAAAGTACCAGTGACGGTGACTTTCTAGGTTTATGGATTCAGTCAGCGAAAGTCCTCAATATCAACAAGATGTCGTGACCGGTGTAGCTAAGTTTCAAAAGGTGAACAGCGCCCTTTATAGTCGTAAAATGCTTCTCTGAAAAGTAAGGAAGGAGGCAAGCAAATGAAGGGAGGCATTACGGGCCGACTACAAGAAGGAAAGCTTCGTAGACTCGACAAACCGCTTCTATAATGCCGACTACTAAGTAAAGACTTTCCCCTTCCCTTATTAAATAAAGTCAAGGAGCGAAGCCTGCTTGACCAACGGGAGAAGCCAACTCCGTTCCTCCAGCTTCGCTGAAGAAGCTAGGTTCCTCCGAAGCGAAGCTTAGCGAGCTGGCCGATCACTACATAAGCCGCTGGCAGAGAAAGCTCGAGGAGAAATATTCATTCGTTGCTAAGCCAAGGTCCCAGGTCTCCGAGTCAGCCCGCGCTTTTTCGAAGAATCCTGCACCCATGGGCATACGGCCTGGCAGGCCTTCCCTTTCCGCCGGAGCTTCATGGGTGTTGCCCCGTTCCCCAATCAGATATGATATTTGGATGTGAGCTATACTCCGCGAGGAGCCAAACGGGCGTATGGCCTTGCCATTGGACCTCTCTTCCCGTGTGACTAGAAATGTTCAGTGACAACCTCTCAATTGTCATTGCCTGGCCTCTCTTGCTACCGCGGTAGCACCTAGTGTGGTCAGCACCAATCGTGTTCGGGCAACGAAGCTTACACTCATTCACATTGGTTCATCCTGCTATGCCCCGGGCCTTTTGCTCTCCGTAAAAAAAGGTGGCCGGCCTTTCATCAAAGCCCAGGAATCCGCTGGACATCTCAGCGGCGGGATTTGATACCCGCATCTGATCGAAGTTTCATTTTATTAGTGCCCCCAGATAAAGGAGAGCTCTTTCTAGGTGGGTCGCTTCGCGCAAGACATTGCTTAGGACCAACGGGTCACACGACAGGTGCACGATCGACTTTGCACGCTCCATCCTTCGCCCTCAAACCCCGGAGAGCTTTGAGTTGCTTCGCCCTTTCGCCTATCGGCTTGGCAGGCAAGCTACCTTGATCCGTCTTCGGCTTCGATTTGTTATGCCCAGCAGCTCCAACAAGCCCTAAAGTATCTTGCCGCCTAAAACTCTGCCAAGAAAGCCCTGCTTTACCTTTGATCCTATGTGCCCAGAGAATGCTATGCGTTCTCCACTTTCGGACCTCGCAAAGAGAGAACGTGCTTTTTCCTCTCACTTTCTGTCTCATTCGCGGAGCGAAGAAAGCGGTAGGAACCCCAGCTACCGCTATCCTTGGGAAACCAAAAGAGCTAGCGAAGGCAAGGGATGCAGTCTCTCTCTTGGCCTTTGGAGAGGAGAAGGCAGAGAAGAAGACGTCCTTCACTAAAGTTTTTGTGCTTCCTGCGCCCTTACTAGCAAAGGCGCTCTTATACGAAGACAAAGGAGGCATTCCGGTAGGAAGGCCGACCACTACATAAGCGGCCATCAGTCCAGGAGAGAAGCAAGCTACCTTTCTTTGATCCACCTTCCCGGGCAGGAAAGAGAACGAAAAGAGGCCGCTGATGGTGTTCGTGGTAGGTTCGAGGATCTTGCGCGGCGGAGCTAACTCCTCGATCGTGTTCATTTTTTTCTGGCAGCCCCCCTTGATCCATCGTACTGGAGCGATCTGAGAAGAACGATTAGGGTCATATTCTATACTCTCTACAATGCCCATAGAGGAAGTGCTTCGTTTCAGATCAATTCTTCGCAGCAATCGCTTCGAGCCACCCCCTCGGTGAAAAACCGTAATACGCCCTGAGGAATTCCTACCAGCAGACTTTCCTGTACTCAAAGTGAATTGTCTAAGTGCTCTTGCTCTCCCTGGTCTCATTGTCTATCTCGTAATCATTTGATTCCGTCTGACTCCTCCTACTCCTCCTTCTCCTCTTTCATCGTCGTTAGTCCTTTTGACATAAGATTCTCGGCCACCTCTGGTCCGGGTGCTCAACTTGACTTTTAGTAGATCGTGACTATGATTTTAGATCGCTGAGTTATTTAAGCAATTCTTTCTATATTCTATATATTATTATTTATATTATTTTTGAGTCTTTCTTTTGATAAAAATGGATTCCGAACAGAAGAAGACAAGACTTCTTCCTGTATTAGTAGTGAA
Organism: Moricandia moricandioides; assembly: GCA_905132885.1. Taxonomy (NCBI): domain Eukaryota; kingdom Viridiplantae; phylum Streptophyta; class Magnoliopsida; order Brassicales; family Brassicaceae; genus Moricandia; species Moricandia moricandioides. Next base: position 36,349 of record CAJHQQ010003339.1, read on the forward strand.
GGAAGAATTAGTGGTTGGTTTGATTGTTGACCAATGAAAAGCATGGGAGAAAACCAAGAAAAAGGGGGCATAGAGATTTCTTCTCTTATGAGATTGATAGTTTGATCGCGGGGGCGGCCCGGCAGGCTAGCGATCAGAAAAGAAAATCGATTCTATATACGTTATGGTATGGAAAAAGATCTGACTTCCATTTCTTCAGTAGGGGAGAAAGAGTCTTTCTTGGTTGACTGCCGGGAAGCTTTACTTGGTCTCAAACTCAAAGGCTTGGCTAGAAGGCAGAACTCTTTCTTAAGTGGCCACAAGCAAGCCCAGAAGAATCGAATCATCGCCCAAAAGCAAGGGAATGAACTCACGATCTACGAATATCAACGGCCTTTCCCAACCCCGAGTCTATTTGGAGTCATAGTTCGATCCACAACCACAAGCCAAGCTGACTTAGAAGCACAGCTGAATGCACACTTCCTTCCTGGCTTATTGAATACTGAAAAGCACAGGTACAGTGCCACCCCTCACACTGACCGTACTTCCGGCAAACATAACTAGTTCTTCGAGTAAGATTGGGTTGAAGCGGAAGGATATTCGCTTTATTAGCTAAGGCTGATTGAATTGCTAACTGAACTTAACTAGTCTAATTCCATTATTCTGACCCTGCAGGCTTTGATCTTTTTGATTCTCATCGAAATCGGAAGATTTGAAAGCGGAAAGAAGATTCTAGCCTTCCTTCCATATTCAAAGATCAAGGAAGACGAGCAAGAAAACGGATGCGCGTTAGCGCAACGGCTTTCGCTAACGTTGTTCAATCCGTTGCTTGTTCCCTTGACCTTTCATTCACTCTGATTAACGCTACCCGGTCCACTCAAAGCTTGAAGGCGTTCCTCGTCAGTTGCTTATCTCGTTGTTGGGGCTTCCCAAGAGAAGATGGAGTGGACGGGTATTTGATTCCAGGAGATGGCTTACTGCCTTGGGGGCGGAGGGAGAACGATGGGACCTCGAATAGAGCTACTTCTGGTCATTACCTCCTGGTACGAATGCATTGACTGGCACGAGGAACGCCTTCCGAACCGGACTTGGATATTTGCTTGTTTGTTTCGGGCCAAGTGGATTAATTAAATGAGATGGAGCGGGACAAAGATGGATTGAAGGTCAGATAGATTTGAGTTTCAGTGGCATAGGACCTTCGATCAACCATGGGGCGGAGGAACCTAGCTTCTTCAGCGAAGCTGGAAGAACCCCTCTGTTGAATCTATCTCTCCGTTCGATGGGAATTCCTAGGCATGGTGGGATCAGTTGGTAGCTTCCAGTCTGATTCCTGGGATTGCATGGCGAAGCGGAGGAACCCCTTACTTCGTTCATTCTATTGAAGCGTAACGTAAAAAGCTCTTTCTCATGTTGCATTTCTTTGGTTTTGATTGGATTGGAAGTTCTAGTATGTTGTCTGTGGATTTATAACAAAGAAACCTTATGCCATTTAATTCATTAAGGTGGAGTGCTGCTCGCCACTCCCCGAGGTACTTTAGTAACTCGACTGAAAGGAGAGGCCAAGGACGGGGTCGAACCGTCATTCCAGGATTTGCAGTCCGATACATTGCCATTATGTTACCTAGCCAAACCCGCCACCTCATGTGCCAAAGTCAAACGGTTGTTCTTTCTTCCCTCTTTTTTATATATATGCTGTGGCGGGCGGAGCGGCATAGCGAAAAAAAAGACATCAAGGTGACAGGATTCGAACCTATGGCCCTCTGTACCCAAAACAGATGCGCTGACCAGACTGCGCTACACCTCGTCTCACTCCCCGAAGCATATAGATCCACCCGATCAATGAACACTAACTGAAAGCGGCCGAGAATGAGTAGATATCCCCTACGGGAATCGAACCCGTGTCTTCGACATGAAAAGACGATGTCCGAACCACTAGACGAAAGGGACAAAAAAAAAAAAAGCCATTCTTCATATACCTCAGCTCCGAGAATAGAAGTGAATCTTTTCTTTCTATACGAAATTCAAGATTCTGTTTGTGTTCCGTGAACTCAATAACCACTTATTTGAAATGCTATAGCGGGTGCAGTTGAATTGGGACCTAAGATGGGGCATGGAAGCTCTTCTAAAAGATTATCGAGACGCACGCATAGAATAGGTAGAAAGAATCAAATAAGGCTTTTCAGGTTGCAGAATGGCCTCTCTGGTCGATCCGTTGAATAAACAAAAGCTACTACTCAATGGCTGGTTAAGATCTTATTGGTAGAATTCTTCGGATTTCTTTGGTCCTAGCACTCGAAACGAGACAAGTACGTGTGTACATAGGACGCGAGATGAATCACAAGGAGCGAAGCCTGCTTGACCAACGGGAGAAGCCAACTCCGTTCCTCCTTACAGGCTGTTTTCCACCATATAATAAATGAGAGCTAGCCGATTCGGATTCTGCTTGAGCTACCTTCTCTTTTAAGTTAAGGTCGGAGAGCAGCAATGAGTGCATCCCCCTACCTACGCCCTAAACTGAGCAAGATAGCTTCCATTGAGAGAGATCGAGATGTGAGATATGAGATCAGTTACCGCATTAGACAGGTACTACACTTCTGAAAATAAAGGGGGAAGGGACCTGATCCTGAGAAAACGACTTATTCCTTGCGACCCCTATCCCTCCCTATCTTTGGAAACAAGTCACTTTTACTACCCAATTGCAAATCAATCATTTTTGGAAAGGAAAGGGAGATGGAAAGGAAAAAGGCATAATCAATATTCAAAGAATCGGGAAAAGGTAACAAAGTCATCAGTGCCACAGCTTGGGGATTTGCAAACAAACCGATTCTACTCGAAGATTTGAAGTCTCACTACCCTCACTTGTTTTGTCATTCACTATCTTTCGATTCCTTCCCCGAGTGGGGCGAAGTCACTCGACTGAAAGGAGAGGGGTTTTTATACCAAGTGCCCCAAGAAGTGAGTAGAGAATGGTTACCTGCTAGGGAGACTAGGATTGTAGATTGGGAAACTTCACTGAATTCCTCGGCTAACCCTTGAAATCCCACCTCTTCCTTTAGTTTATGCTAATCGATTGAGTAGTCATAGGAGTCGCACCCCCTATGGAGGCTTCTTGCTACTGCCCTACCATAAGAGAAATAAGCCTGTCACAGGAGGAACCTAGCTTCTTCAGCGAAACTGGAGGAACCCCTTGAGTCTCTAACATCAGAATCCGAACAAAAGACCTACAGGTCGGCCACAGCTGCCTACGATCCAGTGTGCAGGGTGCTCGCTTAAAAAAAGTGATCGGAGATATATCTTTCGATCGAGCTGCTATCTTATTGAACATGCGCAGAGAGTGGCTACTGCTTCAAAGCTTTCGACGAAAAGGAGCTACCCTCTCTGTCCATACTCGACTTCGCTGTAATTCCATTGAAAAAAAGCCGCGGGAAACAGTGACAGAGTAGAAGTTTTCCGGATATAGTAGTTTCATTTGTCCCGGTGTAAGAAGTCTAAGGCTTCAGATTCCTACGGGCCCTAAGCGGAACAATCGAGCTCATAGTGGAAGTCTTTGCCGGAGTTCTTCCGTTGGAGTTTCGGGTATTCAAGTTTGTATTATTCTCTCTGTAAGGGGTAAAGTCTAAGAAAGATTTCTATTGGGCATGCAACACTCCCAGAATAACACCTTGCAGTGTTAGAACTTATCTATTGGAGGTAATAAAAAGGAGGCATTTTCCGGCTAGACAGGTTAGGCTTTTCCGGGACAGGAGGTAACTGCTCTTAGGGAACCACAAAGTCAGAACTTTCCCCGCTCTATGTTCTCAGCCAATAACTATCAGACTGGGCCTATTAGCCCTGAACTCTTAGAAGAATGTCTAGGTAAAAAAAAGTGGTTTCTTTAGCTTAAAGTCTCTCTCTTTTCCTAGAACTCACGTTAGTCGGTCAAAGATTCCGTTGGAAAGGTAGATGACATTTCTGCTCTCGAGGAACGCCTTCCTTGAAGTTGAGAGCTTAGACCCGAGTTCTTTCTTTGACTTCTAGTATGAGTGTGCCAAGGCATTCTTTCAAGTAGCAAGGAAAGAAGCTTACTATTCTTTCGTTCAAAGTTAGGGAATTTCCCCAAATGGCTTGCGGAAGAGCTTTTCTTTACTATATATGCATCAGATCTATCTTATCGGATCGGATAAAGACAGTGACTTGCACAACAAATCTGGACTTGCTTGCTCTCATTCCTGAGGTTGAACCAGTCCCCCTTTCCTCGTTAATCTGGCCTATCGCTTTTGCCCTTGCCAGAGATAGATTCTTTCCATAGTGTCAATGCTTCCCCTGGTCTTTCCCACCGGAAATTCCAAAAGAATAACACCATGAAGTTTATCCACGAAGTGAATTGATTAAGTCTTCTCCGTAGGCAAACCTTTTTCCTATAACTTCCCAACTCAAATACGACTTTGTTTTCAAGGCAAATCCATTGGACAGATCCTTGCTTTTTGAATCCACATGAGGAAAGATCTTCTCGAGCTTTTATCTGTTTATATAAAAAGGCATAGGACTCCCTACTTGCAAGAGTGCCAGACGTAGCCTTGTGCCTGGCCATTGGTGGTGCTTCCGCATTCTTCCAAAGGACCTCTTATCGAGTCATTTCATACCTTTGGAATTTTTTTCTCTCCTATTAGGGACCTCTTTCCGTTGGGAGCTCTCTCTGTCGGTATTACCACTGCACTCGGTCAGTGACTCTTTCCTTTTGTGAACCGGAGCTTCTTACTAACAGCTACTTGACCACAGTCACTCAGTCTATTGTCTCCCGGGCTTTGGTTTTAGAGAGATTTCCGAGTGCTATTCTTACAGCTTGCCTTACTAATTAATGTGCCCCTTTGCTACTGCTGCCATACCACATTCAGTCCAATTGGCCATACTAGATAGATATCATATTTATGGAATACGATTCACTCCGATGAACGCCTTGGTGGTGAAATGGTAGACACGCGAGACTCAAAATCTCGTGCTAAAGAGCGTGGAGGTTCGAGGAACGCCTCTTCAAGGCATAATATTGAAATGGAATAAGTTCGGCAGCGGATCGCGAAATCTTGGCGATCTTCTCTATCTAATGAATGGGGAGGGGGAGTCCGCTTTGAAATCGTCCGCCCTGCGCCCCGCAGTATATGATTCAACAGGAATCACACAAGGGTAGATTGATACAATCTAAACCTCTGGTAAAATGCCCCCCGTAACCCAGCAGATAAAGTACATTACATAGTCCGTTTTAGGGATTGGTGACTTACCCATTCAGTGACTTTGGCACTGGATGGACGTTACCAAAATTGGTACTATCGGGTCGGGTGAATGAAATAATAGACGCCTGGTGGCATTCCAGCCTTCCTTCTCCTTTCAGGACCTATCCTAAAGAGAATCCAGTACTTCTTGGTCGTGAATATCTGAATAGGGCGAACCACTCCGTGGATATCTTGACTTCGGAACAAAACAATTATAATTAGGCTCGGTCAACTGGAATGTGTATTATCCATATAGGGGATCTTCCAATTGAGAAGATCCATCGACCTGAGACGAAGAGAAAGGTCTATCTATTTTATTTAGTTATTCAGTTGATTCATTATTGGAACAGATAGCAACAACAATTTCATCCGACATGCGTATTTTTTATTTTCCAATGGATTTCCATCCTTCATTAATGGAAATTTTTTTGATGTAGTGAGTAATAGCTCTGGTTGTTCGCTGTTCAAGAATTCTTGTTTAGGCAGTTCGTACCATCCATACATAGTGTTTTGATCTAAGATTTCAATTCTTCCATGTTTCCGTCGTAGCATATTGTTCCATGGAGCTAAGTGGAAGAAACAGGTGTTTCTACAACTCTACCACCCAGTCAATTCCGTTCCACTTAATCCCTATTTCATGGCCACATATCTTCCCGGCTAAGTAATGGGAAACCTTTCTCCTGTTACATTACATGAATCCTATTTTCATTTCATCCGGAAAAAGCCATCTTTTTTTCAACAATGTCTTTGTCATTCGATCCACTAGCGTTCCGTTAGATAGGAACAGATTTGATAAATACTGATAACTCTCGGATAGAGTATTAGAACGGAAAAATCCATTAGATAATGAACTATTGGTTCTAAGCCATCTCTGGCGCTGAATCAACAATTCGAAGTGCTTTTCTTGCGTATTCTTGATAAACCAGCGTTTATATATAGATGTAGGAGGATCTGTTTGGGAAGTAAGAAGCCCCTTTGACATCTCTTCATCTGCAAAGAATTCTCGATGTGAAAACACAGAGACAAAGGGCTGATCTTTGAATAGGAAAAAGAGTGGATCTGCGGGGTCCCAAATGAATTGGCTTATTCTAAAAAAGCCTTGTTCTTTGGAAGACCTATCTCGTCTCTGGTACTGCATGGTTCCGCTCTGCAAGAACTCCGAATCATTCTCTTGAAGCTCATACTTTTCATCATAAATGATCCGCTTGCCCCGAAATGACCCGGCCAAATAGGGAAATCCCAATTCATTAGGCCTTTCGATACAATCAAATAGAAAGCCCCGAGGGCGCCATATTCTAGGAGCCCAAACTATGTGATTGAATAAATCCTCCTCTATCTGTTCCGGGTCGAGGACTCCTTCTCCTTCCCCTTCTTCAAACTCCGATTCGTATTTTTCATAGAGAAATCTCTGATCAACGATAGAACAAGATCCATCTTGCATCATATATAAGGGATCCCTTGGTTCGGAGCGAAAAAGCAATGTCACTCGATCATTATCAAACTGACTGCAATCTTGGACTTTCTCCCCCCTCTCCTCTCGTTTCACTCGAGTTATTGAAACCTCTCGCTACGCTTCGAGTAATCAATACCTCTCCTTTTAGTCGAGTTTGTTTCACAACCTCTCCTTTTCAGTCGAGTCACTAGGGTGCCTCGAAACAAGTTCTCGAGTCACTAAAGTGCCTAAAGGCTGAGTGACTAAATACCTTATTGAAAACTAAAGCGCTAACGCGCCTTATATTATTTAGTAAAGCAACCTTTCGCGCTAGGCGCTCATGTTTTTTTTTGTCGGGGTGGAAGCTGGCGGCAGGGCTTGCTTTTTTTTTTTTCGGATAGACGGAATTGGGATCTCTCTCGCATGCAAGCATTTCTATCGGGAAAGCCTCGCTTATTCAATTCAAAGGGCTGATTATTTATCAGCCTTTTTTCTCATAAGTAAGTTAGCGTTTGTAGGAGGGGCGGGATTATGATGAGTATATAAATCAAAAGCAAAAAGAAAAAATGGCAAGAGAAATTTGATATCGATGGAGGCGTTCCTCGGATGTGGAAAAGAGGGCAGGGATTCTCTACAATGAGACCGTAGACCAATTGAAAGGGATGTAGCGCAGCTTGGTAGCGCCTTTGTTTTGAGTCAAAAATGTCACAGGTTCGAATCCTCAAATGATAGGATCATCTGAGACTTCTCCTGTCATCCCTACCTATTCTTTCTCCTCTGAGCAGTAAGGAGGGATCAATTTGAGATCGATTCAAATTGGACATAGATAATCTTTCAATTTCTCATATTATATATAATAGTATAGGCGTGGAAAATTTATTGGGGTTATAAAAAAAAAAAAAAAGAATCCTCGTCTTTACAGTCTTATTAATTGTGATAAGAAAGCGCTCTTAGTTCAGTTCGGTAGAACGTGGGTCTCCAAAACCCAATGTCGTAGGTTCAAATCCTACAGAGCGTGATTCCGTTGCTCTTGTTAGGTCGAAAATTAGACTGAACTCAAATAATTGAACAGCACTCATCTTTCCATTGGGTGTCTGCCTATCTGGCTAATTCGTCTAGATCTGATCAAGATGCTTTCCCAGGGGTTCCTCCACTCACCCATTGGTAACCTAGGGAACTCACAAGCGCTTGCACTGGAACAAGACATATCAGCTAATCCGCTTCCGTACCAGAAACCTCTGATAGCAGCAGCAGTTAAAAGAGGTAGGGGAATGGCATTTTGAGAATCTGCTTTTGCACCCCCGGAAAGTACTGATATCAGATTGAGTACTACATCCCACAATAGGTATTTGCTTTTCTTCTTTATCGGTCGTCAAAGAGAGAAGAAGGATTGGCACAATTGATTAACTAGCTGACCTTCCAGCCCGCATCTAAGGAAAGCTATAGGGAAGACTCTACCGTACCGAAGCCCTAAAATATCATAGCAGTAAGCGTGCCTATAACCTATAAGGGGAATAGTCTTAAGCTACTTTCTTCTTGATGCTCTGTAAGCACCATAAGGTAATGAATTCATCTTACTCTAACAACTGGCTATTTTTGATTCTGCTTTTCCACCTAGACACCTACTTCAACGTGCGTAGGCCTCTTCTCCTATGCCGTAGCGGAGTAGCTTTGTCCGTCATTTAGCATCAGTTCTGAAGCGGCTGCAGCATCTGTTGTCACTTTCACCACCCCACTGTCCCTTTGCTTCTTAAGCTGCTAGCTCGATATTATGGTCTGGCTTTCCAGAAGGGGTTAGATTGGATTATCTATAGGGGAGGCTCTAAGACCCTTATATCGAAAGATTTGATTTGCTATTTGAGTTTCGGACCTTGATTACTTTGACTATATTACTAGATCGATAGCCAAAACTACTCGAAAAAAAGGATAGGAGATTATCCTCTTCATTCGTGGAGTGTTCTCCTCGTTGGTTAAATGTTAGGATGGACCACCTAGAATAAACGGGAAAGCCTTCTACCCGAAACCTTCTACTTAGTCCCACGAAGAGAGATAGATGCAGCATACCGTAGTGCTCCCCAGCTAAACCTTCGACATGCATTGGAGCAAGGCGGATAACCTTCTAACAGGGGCCAGGAGGTAATTTATTAGATTTCGAGATAGCTCTCACCTTCCCAGATAAAGATTCATTCTGTCTTATTCAGGTCCGGAAGAAGAAGGATCAGCAGAACAGGAATCTGTCCGCCGGATGAGGTTGGTCTACGATCAGAGCTCAGAAGATGATCGCCCGGAAAGTTTCTTTCGTCAAACCTCTCCCACGCCCAATCTTTACATTAGTGGACGGACACCGCCCAATCCTAGAACAGGAATCTTTCAATGTCGACCACAAGATAAAGAAACCGATGCAAGCATTAGTTCCACAACGAATCGGCTTATAGTCATTCCTGGCACTCGGCGCATGTCTTTGATCAACCCCGGTTCCGTCACTCGTATCTGGTTGAACCAGTACTTCCTTTCCGCCGTTCCTAGGGACCACCCACTCCCGTTCCCATGAGTGATCCGAGACAGTACGCGGAGATTAATCGGTCTCTTTTGGTTCTCATTCCAAAAGTTGAGCAGCCTGTTAGCATAAAAATGGCAATTATCCTCCTTCTATTCGTTCTGGATACGGGCCTAGTCCTGAGTGCGCTGTCTGTCTTCTCGGCTGGCCCAAACAACGGGATTGGTCCTGGGATTAGCACCAAAATTCCTCGGCATCTCATCCTCCTGTTGCTGGTCATTTCCTAAAGGATCGAAGGTTCAGCCGACGCCTCAAAGTGGATTTGTTGTGCGAAGGGTGCGACCGGG